>JAJSOF020000023.1:1772500-2025000 GCA_025594305.2 Periplaneta americana | reverse complement strand
GTTGTATATCTGTAGATTGTAGTTACATAATATGGTTTATGAATGGGAGGATAATATTAAAATGTATTTGAGGGAGGTGGGATATGATGGTAGGGACTGGATTAATCTTGCTCAGGATAGGGACCGATGGCGGGCTTATGTGAGGGCAGCAATGAACCTCCGGGTTCCTTAAAAGCCATAAGTAGGGGAGAGTTGTGTAGTATCGGACATCGGGTAATATTGGACAGTGCGTTTTTTCATCTACCACCCGATGGTAGTACCTGAATGACATGGTTACGTTTCTATATGAGACATCACAGAAACGTAACCATGTCATTCAGGTACTATCATCAGGTGGTAGAGGAAAGAAACTCACTGTCCGACATTACCCCATGTCCGATACTACCCAACTCTCCCCTAAGTAATATGGTTTATGAATCGTTACATGGAAAACTTGGTGAAACTTTCGGATTTAAAGCAATGGATCTGTGAAATTTCTAACTTCTACATTTTTACACCAATTAATCTGAAAATTTTAACTCATATTTCTTACAATATGGATATGCGATACATAAATTTTCACTTTGATGTTCCAATCAGTTTACTTATAATTTATTGTTTAATACTGAACTATAATTATCCCTTGGTTGGGTCACTGATTGAGAAGAAACTGCCTACTGAAGGATGCACTGGAAGGAATGGTGAACGGGAGAAGAGATCGAGGCAGAGGAAGATATCAGATGATAGACGACATTAAGATATATGGATCATATGAGGAAACAAAGAGGAAGGCAGAAAATAGGAAAGACTGGAGAATTCTGGGTTTGTAGTGAAAGACCTGCCATTGGACAGAACACAATGAATGAATCAATCAATCAATCAATCAATCAATGATTAGTGTCCCAATTTTCAAAGTTTACATAATTTTCCTTTAAATTTATATTTAATTTATTTCTGATAGATGTATGTAAAATATTACACATGTTTTTCATATTTTTCTAATTACTTATTGAGAAAAAAGTATTTACCCTTTTAGTTCTTAATTTTTCAATTTTTTTTAACTTATCACATCCTCAACACATGATGATTTGAATACTTTCAATAGCAGAAAAAATACATAAGTTATGTCAGTTTACTTCATATGCTTTCGTGGACTTCAGTGCAAAATTTCACTGAGATTGGAGAAAAACTGCACTCATTAGAGTACCGGTATTTCGAATGTTACAAAATGTTGAAAATTGGAAAATCGAGGTAACGAGTATCAAAGTACAGTGTCTGTGTCTGTGCCTGTGCCTGTGCCTGTGCCTGTGCCTGTGTCTGTGTCTGTGTCTGTGTCTGTGTCTGTGTCTGTGTGTCTGTGTCTGTGTGTCTGTGTGTCTGTGTGTCTGTGTGTCTGTGTGTCTGTGTGTCTGTGTGTCTGTGTGTCTGTGTGTCTGTGTGTCTGTGTCTGTGTCTGTGTGTCTGTGTCTGTGTGTCTGTGTGTCTGTGTGTCTGTGTGTCTGTGTGTCTGTGTGTCTGTGTGTCTGTGTGTCTGTGTGTCTGTGTCTGTGTCTGTGTCTGTGTCTGTGTCTGTGTCTGTGTCTGTGTCTGTGTCTGTGTCTGTGTCTGTGTCTGTGTCTGTGTCTGTGTCTGTGTCTGTGTCTGTGTCTGTGTCTGTGTCTGTGTCTGTGTCTGTGTCTGTGTCTGTGTCTGTGTCTGTGTCTGTGTCTGTGTCTGTGTCTGTGTCTGTGTCTGTGTCTGTGTCTGTGTCTGTGTCTGTGTCTGTGTCTGTGTCTGTGTCTGTGTCTGTGTCTGTGTCTGTGTCTGTGTCTGTGTCTGTGTCTGTGTCTGTGTCTGTGTCTGTGTCTGTGTCTGTGTCTGTGTCTGTGTCTGTGTCTGTGTCTGTGTCTGTGTCTGTGTCTGTGTCTGTGTCTGTGTCTGTGTCTGTGTCTGTGTCTGTGTCTGTGTCTGTGTCTGTGTCTGTGTCTGTGTCTGTGTCTGTGTCTGTGTCTGTGTCTGTGTCTGTGTCTGTGTCTGTGTCTGTGTCTGTGTCTGTGTCTGTGTCTGTGTCTGTGTCTGTGTCTGTGTCTGTGTCTGTGTCTGTGTCTGTGTCTGTGTCTGTGTCTGTGTCTGTGTCTGTGTCTGTGTCTGTGTCTGTGTCTGTGTCTGTGTCTGTGTCTGTGTCTGTGTCTGTGTCTGTGTCTGTGTCTGTGTCTGTGTCTGTGTCTGTGTCTGTGTCTGTGTCTGTGTCTGTGTCTGTGTCTGTGTCTGTGTCTGTGTCTGTGTCTGTGTCTGTGTCTGTGTCTGTGTCTGTGTCTGTGTCTGTGTCTGTGTCTGTGTCTGTGTCTGTGTCTGTGTCTGTGTCTGTGTCTGTGTCTGTGTCTGTGTCTGTGTCTGTGTCTGTGTCTGTGTCTGTGTCTGTGTCTGTGTCTGTGTCTGTGTCTGTGTCTGTGTCTGTGTCTGTGTCTGTGTCTGTGTCTGTGTCTGTGTCTGTGTCTGTGTCTGTGTCTGTGTCTGTGTCTGTGTCTGTGTCTGTGTCTGTGTCTGTGTCTGTGTCTGTGTCTGTGTCTGTGTCTGTGTGTGTGTGTGTGTGTGTGTGTGTGTGTGTGTGTGTGTGTGTGTGTGTGTGTGTGTGTGTGTGTGTGTGTGTGTGTGTCTATATATATATACACACACACTGTCGATAACCTTCCTTCCTATATTTTGTCGTACATAACAGTAGGAAATATGAACTTAATGAAAAGTAAAATTAGTTAGAATGAAGAACAAATCTGTCAAAGTGACAGTTGAGTGTCAGTTTAAAGGGCTGCAGCTCCACGCATGCGGTGGTCTCTTTAAATTCTTTGTGCGAGATCGTGCGTATTTGCTTGGTTTCCGCACAAAACCAATCCGCGGAAAGTCTAAAATTCCACATTCAGTATTCCCAACCTA
Organism: Periplaneta americana; assembly: GCA_025594305.2. Lineage (NCBI taxonomy): Eukaryota > Metazoa > Arthropoda > Insecta > Blattodea > Blattidae > Periplaneta > Periplaneta americana. Next base: position 2,022,111 of record JAJSOF020000023.1, on the reverse strand, counting down.
ACACACATAACAATTTCCCTCTTCTTACCGCTTAAGTGACATATTGATTTTACTGCATTAGGTTTTTAACATATTATTTTTAGAAACGTTCAATATAGTAATAATTATAAATTGGAAACTTACCACTGCAATTTCACCTAAATTGCACTGTTAATTATTGTTTTTAAATATTTGCAAAAATTAAGTAAACTCTACAACTCCACTAAAGTTACTGCATTCGTGATGCAAGTAACATTAAGGAAGCCATGAAAAAATAAACAAGATTCCATAGACTGGGGAAAAAAAAGACAGACGTATATCACGGCCTGCTGGAGTATAGTAAACACAGAAAACATTTTAAAGCAACAATGTTGAAGATAGATATTTTTGTTTTGCAAATTTGCCGTCATTGAACAGAAACCAAGATGGAGATTTCATTGCAACTAATTAGAAATTCCTCTTTCAGGTATGTAATAAACGATCTTCGCACAAAATAATGTACGATACACGAGCGGTATGTTTTCTTTCAATTCTCGGAAATTAAAAAAGCTCAACTACGTTCCGCTTTTTCAAACTTTTCCTCGAACATGAAAACTTCAACATACCGCTCTTGTAACGCATATTATATATTCTGAGAGACTCTAAATTGTCATAGATCCAAAATAAGCACAGATTTAGAAAACTAAAACATTTCTTTATTGCTTAGAGTTAAAAACAAAATTTCCATTTCGTAACGATTTTTTCGCAATTTTCACCGATCCAAAGCCTTAAATTAAACGACTGTGGAAAGGTGACGGGCAGAAAACAGTTTTGTAATAATCTTAATCGCTTCACAGCCTTCTTTCAATGTTTGTTTTAATTTGGTTTGATTAAATTAAAGTAATACGAATATCTCTTAAATATGACGAGATGAATTGAAGACCATCAAAAGTAGTCGGAAATGAAGGAAACAAAGATTAAAGAAATTCAAGATTGGCCTACAAGTACCCTACATGCAGTTGGCCCAAGAGTACAGTTCGCGGAATGTTCCAGCCATTCTGCATTAACACCTACGAGTGAAGGAAACTTGTCCTACGTAGTTGTCGCAGAAGTTTAGTAAAGGGAAGGAATAGAATAGAGTGCAAGTATTCCAAGAAATGATACAATGTTTCAATACTAGAAGGGCATAACTGCAGGATGCCTGGACTGACAATGTCCAGGAGTTCACAAGGTGAATAGGACCCACCTGCTTTTGTTCTGAAAACAAGAAGGAACAAGTTTAAAACTATGAGAAGTGTTAAATGCACATTTCATTTATTTATATAATTTATATATTTTAATTTATATAATGCTGCAAACTAGGTTCGTTAGAAGTTCAAATTAAAATTTTTAAAAATTATTTCCATTGAAGAAGAAGGTATTTGCTTCCATAATAATGAAACATATCCTCTGAATGGTTTCTTTGTGCTAAATATTTTTTATTGAACCTATACATCTTCAGTTCTTGAGTTTCATTAAATGTATGGAAAAGACCTATACCACTTGATTAATAACTATAAAAATATTTCATTTTTAATTACAATATTATCTTACTTAAGTTCTGTATAGACTACTATATAGCAGTCACTCAGTAAATATTATAGAAATGAAGATCTAACTTCAGATATTCTCTACGCCTACTATATAATCCCAAAAGCTTTCACTTTCATGTCATCAATAAAGCATCAAGCTGTATAATAAGTTACAAATACTAACATCATGGATTTCACTATAATAATATTTCATTTTAATGGTAATAATGTCATGAGACATTCTTAAGTTTTGTAGTTTTTAATATCCAATACACAGATAGCTGTACTCAGAAAAATTACACACCAGAGAATCTGACCTGTAAATTTTTTTAGTAAATCTTGAAGTTTTTAATAACCAGTATTACAGAAACATTCTGAAAAACTTACACAAATGAAGATCGACATATTGGTATTATGATGTCAGAGAATCTGAGCCATCTGAACTCTAAATATGCCATAGCCTTCGTGTGATATTGTTTATTGTAGTGTGTTTGTGTTTTGTTTTATTCTCTAAAAGCCATTATTTCTTAAAACTGACGACAGATGGATTTTGGAAAACAGGAAAATGATGTAGGAAAACTTAAATTTCACTGAAAACTACTATTTTTCTTAAACATTTTAGGTTCCAAGCTTCAAAATGACGGGTCATTTATTAAAATCCGTTCAGCCATTTACCCGTAATTTCCATTACCAGTTCAAATTTTATATATATATATATATATATATATATATATATATATATATATATATATATATATAGGCCTACAGATATACACAGCTTTCATATCAAAACTTCTCAGTCTAAATAACTAATTATTTAAATTGAATTCAATTTAAACAAAAAACACGTCAATTTATATATAGAGGGGGAAGTATGTAACCAGGCTTAATTGCATTTTAGATTTCACCCCCATTCTCCAGACATTCAAATGGCACCTCTATATTTGTATACTTAAATATGAAAGAATATTCAATTGTTTATACACCTCATTCATTTGTTTTCGCATCTTTTATTTTCTATCGTCGCCTGGCAACCTGTATTTTTGTTATTATCAGTTGATTGTAGGATGAAAACACAGCTTCTTTTGTGTAATTTCCTAAATTTAATCAATAAGGATGATTTATGTTCTCTCTTGAAGGGTATTCTTGAAATTTTAAAACAATTTAATACACAACTATTACACGAAATGCTCAGTAAGCTTTCGTAGCTTTATTCTCTTCAGCTCTAATCAACAATAACAACAATCCATGCGGAGAGGGAAGCTTGGAGAATGGTGAAGAACTTGTACTTAATGAATTGTAGTAAGAGGAAGCTGGTTGAGATTAAAACATCTCCGGAGTTGTGGAAGCCGCCACTGACCGCATCGAGCATTCCGAGCGCACCAGTCGATCTCTCCGCAGCGTTGTCTAGATCCATCACGCAAATGACACTCTTTAATCTTCCATTTAGCGCTGCTTCCACTTCGCCATATATTTTTTTGTTCTACGTACAATTCATTTTCAGCTCTCATTCTTCATGAAACCTGGGCTATTTCCTTTCGTAACGTAGCAACAGACTTCCATACCTAAGCACTACAAATATTTCCTTCCACCACTTCTACGTATTAGATACAGCCACTGGTAGCTCAGACACTAAGGCGCTTCCCTGTCGATCCTGAGTTGCGCGGATTCGATTCCAGCTCGGGCTGATTACCTGGTTGGGTTTTCTCCGAGGTTTTCCCAGCCTAAGGCGAAAGTCAGATAATCTATGGAGAATCCTAGGCCTCGTGTAGCCAAATACCATCTCAGTATCACCAATCCCATCGACGCTAAATAACTAGGTAGTTGATACAGCGTTAAATAAACAACAAAAAGATAAGATAGCAAAAAATAAACAAGTGAAATGTTTTGTAATCTCATTTCTGGCCACAATTCCCGCCAACTAAAATTTTTCATCATCATCATCATCATCATCATCGTCCTTGCAGGTATTAGGCCTAGTCGCCTCTTCCGGTCTCCGTCCATCTTTTCAGGGCGCGTCCCAAAGATCGTCTTCCATGTGGTATATAGCGGAGAATTTGTCTTGGGAGTCTGGAACGGTCCATTCTATTGACATGGTTAAGCCATTTTTGTCTATAGTGGTTGAGATGTTCATAAATAGGTGTAATTTCCAATTCTTTTGTAATTAGTTCATTCCTTTTGTGGTCAAGCAAGCTGTAGCCGGCAGTCCTCCTTAGAAATCTCATCTCCGCAGTTGTTAGGCGTTGAACATCTGAGTTTCGGACAGTCCAGGCCTCACTACCATACATGAGGACAGGTCTTGCTAGAACTTTATATGCTTTTAACCTGGTATGTTTTTGTGTTTTCATGGTTGTGAAAACCTGGTTGATGGTTCTTAAGGCTCCATTAAAATGTTGAATATACTATATACTAAATTTTTTTTACGATAAATAATATTGGTACTCGGGAATCACTAGATGGAACAGACAGATTTTCACATAACACTGACGCAACTCGTCTTTGGATGCTAAAAATGCAATACCTATGACGTACTCATTGAATAATGTTATACCGTGTGCTTTTCTGAGGACAGTACATAGGGATTTAACATGCCATAAGAAACCTATGTATAAAAACAATGAAGAAATTACTTTATCAGTGGAGCATATTTACAAATTAGCAGGCTTTGACAATTTGTAAAACAAGAGAATACCGTATCATGTACGGTTGCTAAGTCAAAACCTGATATTTTCTTGTTTTCAAAACGGGAAAGGCCTGCAGATTTCACGGAGACAGTATTCTTGCCAATACCGAAGAAAAATAATGCCAAAAAATGTAACGAGTTCAGGATAATTAGCCTGACATCGCACTCGGCGAAGATTCTCCTGCGAATATTCAAAGAAGGATAGACAGCTGGAAGAAGAGCAATTTGGCTTCAGGAAGGGAAAATGTATGAGGAATGCAAATTGGACTGCTGCAAATGTACTTTACAGAAAAGTAAAGAAATGTATATAATATTTTTCGACCTGGAAAAGGCTTTTGACAGAGTGGGTTGGAATAAACTTATGGGGATCCTGAAGAAAGTAGGTGTCATTGGAGAGAAAGAACAAGTGAAAGTCAGGGTAGAAGAAGAAAGTTCAGATGGAAGTTGAATAGGGAGAGGAATAGTCAAGGACGCCCTTTATCACTTATCCTGTTCAACATCTACTTAGAGAATTTAGTGAAGAACTGTTTTCAGTACACTGAAGGGGTGATAGTAGGAGGAAGAAGAATGAATTGTATAAGGTTTGTTGATATGTTAGCACAAAAGGAGACGATACTAAGGCACATGCTACTGAAACTGATAAATTCCAAGACAAAGACCATGGTTATACTTACTTACTTACTGGCTTTTAAGGAACCCGGAGGTTCATTGCCGCCCTCACATAAGCCCGCCATTGGTCCCTATCCTCAGCAAGATTAATCCATTCTCTACCATCATAATCCCACCTCCCTCAAATCCATTTTAATATTATCTCCCCAACTACGTCTCGACCTCCCCAAAGGTCTTTTTACTTCTGGCCTCCCAACTAACACTCTATACGTATTTCTGGATTCGCCCATACGTGCTACATGCCCTGCCCATCTCAAACGTCTGGATTTAATGTTCCTAATTATGTCAGGTGAAGAATACAATGCGTGCAGCTCTGCGTTGTGTAACTTTCTCCATTCTCCTGTAACTTCATCCCGCTTAGCCCCAAATATTTTCCTGAGAACTTTATTCTCGGTTCCTCTCTCAAAGTGAGATTTCAAGTTTCACAACCATACAGAACAACCGGTAATATATAACTGTTTTATAAATTCTAACTTTCAGATTTTTTTACAGAAGACTAGATGACAAAAGCTTCTCAACCGAATAATAACAGGCATTTCCCATATTTATTCTGCGTTTAATTTCCTCCCGAGTGTCATTTATATTTGTCACTGTTGCTCCAAGATATTTGAATTTTTCCACCTCTTCTAAGGATAAATCTCCAATTTTTATCGTTCCATTTCGTACAATATTCTGGTCACGAGACATAATCATATACTTAGTCTTTTCGGGATTTACTTCCAACCCTATCCCTTTATTTGCTTCAACTAGAATTTCCGCGTTTTCCTTAACCGTTTGTGGATTTTCTCCTAACATATTCACGTCATCCGCATAGACAAGAAGCTGATGTAACCCGTTCAATTCCAAACTCTGCCTGTTATCCTGGACTTTCCTAATGGCTTATTCTAGAGCGAAGTTAAAAAGTAAAGGTGATAGTGCATCTCGACCATGGTTATAGTAGGAATAAAAATAAAGGAAACTTAACAATAGGCTGATAAAAATATGAAGAAGATATTTATTGTGACAAATATTATTTAACTGGTTTCTATGCAAAAATTTTAGATGGGAAATCTGACTTCACTTCCCTTTCAAAGAAAGACATGTTGTCGGGCCGAATGGCGACAGTTGGTCCCTAATTATCTATCGTTTTGTCCATTTTTCTACTTCGCTTTCCTGGAGTACAGTAGGAGAATTAATGAGAAATGAGAAAGAAAAAGCATGAGGAGAACAGAGCGCGGTAATGCCGGTTAGATTGACGTATCCGGCATCACAGATAAGCTGCAACTTCCCCTTTACTTGGCAAGTTCGGCGGGGTGGCTCTGATAAGGAGTGATTTAAACCTTACCCCAAACCACCCCCTCCTGAAGGCGGGCAACATCAGCTTGGGATTTGGTCGCGAATTGAGCTGCAAAGATTTTCTATACTCGGAATCGGTTGGACGATGTGGGAATTGTAACTGCGAGGTCTTGGTGGAGTCGTCCTTATGAAAATGAAGAAGCAAATCCTCTATCTGCAATCTAGATATTACCCTCTTATACGAGAGCATTGAAAACGATTTGCTTCCATTGTAATGTATAAAACTCTCACATACAACGTGTGCATTTATTGAAAGCATTTCCTTCGATCGAAAAAAGTAAAAGTGTCCAATATAAATTGATTTGAGATTAGCAGATAAAATAAATGGTATCGTGAAGACGACAAATACAGGGACATCATTTTATTTTTACTTCAATTTTTATTGTACCTGAGTTTTTGAATGTACTTCACTCCCACCCCTTCTAATAATGAAGTTCCAACTGTCCTCCAGACAGAATCAAGGCCGCATATAGTAAACAGCACTGAGTTAGTGAGTACAGTACGTTCCAGAAATATGTTCGCGTTTTTCAGTGACGAAAGAGCTTTCAATATTGAATCATATTTTCGCACAGGTACTGTCCGTTTGCCTACCGTCGCATCCCGATTTCCCCCACCTGCTTCTCCACGCCCCTCTGTAAAAACTGGGCTGTCTTAGCTCTTTTCTGAAGACATTAATTTCTGTTAGGAATTTGACGTTTACGTAATATTATACAACTGTTTAAAATAACTTAAATAAAAGGGCCTCGTTAAGTAATTAACTATCACTCATCCCCCCCCCCTTTCTATGACCCTGCGACATAACCACTTGGACGGACAGTAGATAGCATGTCTGAGTAATTTTATCTGTGCGGGTCGGGTAGAAGTGAAGATTGAATTTACAGTACGTAAGGTACTCTTTTATAGAGTAGGTACAGAATTATTTCAACATGAGTTACTAGTACGAAGGACGAAACTGGCAATTGGAATTAGATGCATTAGCCTATAGTGCGATAATATGCACAAAAGAACTGAAGCCTGTATGGAAATGAACGGCCAGAATAACGCTGTTTAAATATTCATGTTATGATTATTTTTCAATTTAACTTCATTCTCTATATTGTACGCTAATGTGCTGTAGACAGTATAATATACACTGCATAATGAATACGTCCACATGGACAGCTCAGTTCGTGAGTAAAAACACTTATTGTTAATACAGTACTGCATTTTGATTAAACAAAAACCTAATGAAAATTATCGAACTCAAAATCGCGATATTTCCTAGTTTACGTAAATGGATGAACTACTTTTCTTCCCTCCTATACCTAGTAAAGTGATTTGTTTGTGTTTTACGCCAGTATCATCGAACTCCAGCCGTGGAAGGAGGTAGCGAACGGTGTTTCCGGTTCTCTAAAGGTATAGCCAGGTTAATATTAAAAATGTTAGTAAAAATAAAATGATGTCCCTGTACTTTCTCATTACGCGTTACACGCACGTCGTATTAATTTCAGTTCCTTATTTTAAAAAAATCATCAAATTTGCATAGCAAAAACATAATAATAATAATAATAATAATAATAATAATAATAATCTTCCTTCAAGTATTAGGCCAAATGGCCTGTTACGATTTCACAGTTGAATTTTCAATCCAGCGCTTCTTTGGACGACCGAGAGATCTCTTCCCGTTTGGACGATAGTGGAGCATGACTTTTGGGATTCTATCTCTATGCATGCGATGCAGATGATTTATCCAGTTGTTCTGATAATGTTTTACGTGATTAATTACAGGTTCTAGTTGTAATTCTGTAATTATATCTTCATTGCGTTTGTGATCCCATTTCGTATATCCCGCTGTATATCTCATAAATTTCATTTCATTAGCCGTTATTCTGCTTTCGTCTTTCTTCCTCAATGTCCATGCCTCACTGCCGTAACAAAGTACAGGTCTCGCCAAGGTCTTGTAAAGGCGAATTCGAGTATGCCTTTGTACTAGGGAAGGTTTCATCATGGTGTTAATTATTTCCATTGTTTTGGTGTATTTATAAATTTTCTGTGAAATGTCTACTTCATCGAAAAAAGATAATGTGTATCCGAGATATGTAAAATAATGTATCCTTCTTAATATTTTTTAATCTAAACATATTTTGCTAGACACAGGGTATTTTCCGCAGAAGGCCATAATTTTAGTTTTTTCTTTATTGATTTTCATATCTTATTTAATTCCAATTTTGTTAAAACTAAAAATTGAACGTTGTAATTCATCTTCTGAGGATGCCACCAGAGCTAAATCGTCTGCAAAAAGTAATGAATCTAGTTGTAAATGTCTATTGAGTTGTATATATCCATGAGGCAATTGTTTCCAGTCTCTAATATTTGATTCATATATATAATAAATAGCAACGGTGAAATAATAATAATATTTATTAATTCTGGCGAAGTTAAAGTCATCAAACCTTCTCTTGCACTTAGCCAGAAAGGAGACAAGCTGATACAAAGATAGCCTGAATTACAGAAAAAAGAACTACCTGTATCAAATTACTCAAATGTCGTATCGCTATATGCCCAGATATAACATTAATATTGATGAAAAATCGAAAAGTATCGGCGTTTATGCATTTAAAAGACAATAGTTCATACTAATATACAGGGTGATTCAGTAAAAGCGTGTAAAAATTAAACCGGAAATAGGGGATGCTGTACAAAAACATTTTGAGCTAGGAAACTTGGGTTTTGTGAAGTGAGGTTAAGGATGGTTTGTATTAGATTTGGTGAGTGATAATATTTTTATGCTCGACCATACCGAAATGTAGTAATTATACACCTGGTAGCAGACCTTTAATGCATGTCATTAAAGTACACCTACTCATTAAAGATCAGGTCTTTCAGCCAATGACGACTCAGGTTACAACTGTTCAGCTAATGACAGGTCAGCTTTCTACCGTTATAAAACCGCAAGTATCGATTATTCTCGGATATGCAATCGAAAGAGAATTAGCGAAAAGTCACGGAGGCTGGAAATCCAATACTGTCGCAGAAGGTTATGTTCTGTTACTATAATAATTAGCGTTAATTGTAAATAATATTCAAATAAATTCAATTTGTCATCTCGTTTTTCAATGTCTAATTTTATTTCAATGTTATCTCTGTAGGTTCTTATGGCCTAGCAAGGTCAATGTGAACATCTGTTCCTCGGAAAAAATCAATACTTTCGCGCCTGCCAACATCTCACAACATACGGGACATTGGTCAAGGTCAGATACAAAGAAAATTAATAATATCAAGTTAGAAATATGGTCGAGCATAAAAAGTCGTATGAAACTCGCCTATAATGGTAATTAAGAAGCTCGTATGAAAATTATGAAACTCACTTGCGCTCGTTTCATAAATATCCATACTCGCTTCTTAATTACCTTCATTATAGGCTCGTTGCATAATGTACTATTATTTAGGCCTACATAGTTATAGGTCTGTTATTGCAGGAGGGGCTCGTGACAGGAGGAATTTGGCTGTGAGATCGAACTGCGCATGCTCGAACTTCTCATGCAGTGCCAGCTGGATTTATTCCCGCCTGCACATTCCAGATCAAATCAAGAAGTTCCCTTCGTGCTCCGGTTACACAACTTGCATATACGAAAGTTAGGTTTGGTTAGTTTATGTTTTTATTTACAAAGTCCGCGCATGTGCAGTTTGATCTCACAGCCAAGTCATTCCTGTCGCGAGCCCCATGTGTAATTACTATGTGTTTTTATTACCATTATATCTGTTTATTTACTACATACCGACAGCACACAAGTGTATATAGGTGTTTATATAGGTTGTGGGAAATATCTCAGTTGTGTGGGAAATTTTATGCTTCTTTGCGGGAAAATGAAAGTGGAGTTTCTGGCAACACTGGTCCAGCGTTCACTCACAGACAAGTTGTATGTGACTGAGTAATAAGATGGGTCGGAATAAAATCATAACATAATGTTATGTTTTGGCATGTTTCTTAAGGCTCATTCACATTGAAAATTAAACATAACGTAAGCGTTAACTTAAGAATATAATCGTTACGGTAAAATCAAGAAGTCATACCATCATTCACGATGGGAACATAAACGTAACAGCAAACATACTTGGTAACCATGGAAACATAACGACGCCATTTCCTAATATTCTGTGACATACTTCAGCGCTCCACGATTGTGTTCTGTTCGCAAATCACGTAAGCATAAGCATGAAAATTTGGAGTTTGCAAACTTTCATGTTAACGTCTTACGGTAATGTTTATGTCAGTGCTTATGTGAATCATTGTGTATTTAGTATTTATTTATTTAATCTGGTAGAGATAAGGCCGTCAGGCCTTCTCTGCCCCTCTACCAGGGGATTACAACTACAATAAAATTACAATTAATGATCCCATTTGGTAGCCTGGGCGCAAACTTCTGTGTTTATGTTACGGTTATGTTTAATTTTCATTGTGAATGGGCCTTTAATGTTCAAAATTTCTGTGTGATTTTATTTCCTTCCTTTACTTATTTATTATGTTCAAGAATTTTAACTGGAAAATCTACAAAATGTAACTCCTAACACATTGATGACATTGAATTTGTACCATTATACTTTTCACAAAAAAAAATTCCATCACAAAACACTACAAAGTGACGACATTAAAAGTGCTATAAAATGCTAAATTTGATTTTTAAAGGGTGAAATTTTTTATTTTCAGTTGCTAAAATCAACCATCTGTAGTCACTAACCAACAAGACCTATCATGAGATGGGAGACAACTGAAGATGTAGCCGATGATGATGATGATGATGATCAGAGAGAGCATTTGGTTGGTGTACGTAAACTGTTACGTTAACTGCTATATGCACTATATCGCGATGTATTAGAGAGCAAGGAAGGGAGAGGGTGAATGTCATCGTGTCGCTGCAAGAACGACTGCAGTACAGTTCCTGCAGCAATTTGTCTTTACTATTCAGTAATTTCACTTTGTAATATTAAATAACCTATTGTTTATATTGTACATTTAATTACAACATACATACTTCTGTGTTACATGATATTAATTTAGCTACATAAGAACAATATATTGTATATAAACACAACATATAAAACATAGTATTTTGTTTTGTACTACTTTGCTCTTCTTCATGACTACATTTGTTCAGTGCACGACAATATACTTCATTAATCTTTTCTGCTTTCATTTCGTCAGACCACAATAATCGCATTGATTTTTCAAACAGAACTGCAATGGTAACACGATTTACTTTGCAAATCTAGTCTTTCAGGTGAAGCTCCCTGTAAAGCAGATTTGAATAATTTCAAGGGAAAAATTGTTCCGGGGTCGGGTATCGATCCCGGGGCCTCTGGTTGAACGTACCAGCGCTCTACCACTGAGCTACCCGGGAACTCCACCCGACACCGTCTAAACTTTTCCCTTTATATCCACACAACTCGCGTGGGCTGACGAAACGCCAGAGACCCACAACGAGTGCACACAATCTCTGTGTGACTTGGAATTGTGGTTTTCTGTTAACGTACACAGTAACGTATATATTATGCAAATCTAGTCTTTCAGGTGAAGCTCCCTGTAAAGCAGATTTGAATAATTTCAAGGGCAAAATTGTTTCAAGTCACACAGAGATTGTGTGCACTCGTTGTGGGTCTCTGGCGTTTCGTCAGCCCACGCGAGTTGTGTGGATATAAAGGGAAAAGTTGAGACGGTGTCGGGTGGAGTTCCCGGGTAGCTCAGTGGTAGAGCGCTGGTACGTTCAACCAGAGGCCCCGGGATCGATACCCGGCCCCGGAACAATTTTTCCCTTGAAATTATTCACGATTTACTTTCTCTACCTCTTCGAATGTCAATAGAAACTTTTTGCCCACACCTTCAGTTCGAAGTGCCCCAACAATAACATTAGCAACGGATCTGTTTGCAATATTTGTCGTTTCGTCTATAGATATCCACAATTTTTCATATTTTAAGGTTTCTCTAATTTCACGTAATACATCTTCATAACATTTTGCTGAATAACCCGTACGCAGAGTAAATTCTTGCGGTAGGGTTCTGCCTGTATCCTGTATATTTTAGCAAAAATGATGTGACTCAGGGTGTTCCAGTTTTTTAAATGGAATATTTGCCCTAACGAACATGTGGCACAAGTCTTGGTAAAAATCACATTCCACATTTGAACTCGTGGGAATAGCTTCGACTTTTTTCGAATTCAACAACTTAAAGCATTCCTTGTGTCTTTTAGAGTTGTAGTGTTTTTGTACATGGCGTCTCTTGTTCCCCAGTAGATCGACTTTACGTACCATGCATGTAAGTTTTTCACCATCTGTAGGAAAGTGCTGCGATCCGAACTCCTCAACAAATCGCTGCAATTGTACATGCCGAGGCTTCTTTTCTTTCGGCATATCGTCAACTATGTTGTAATGTAAAGGCAAACAAATGTTTTGCACTTACGGTAAACACAAATAGAACTAATTAGGACTGCGATAGGAAAAAAGTGAATACAGGAAATAGTGTAGAAGGACCAATAAAGTAGAATATGCAGAAAACAGGAAATTGAAATACCCCAGGAAATGCACAGGTATTGAAAACTATCTAAGACAGCACGTGTAACATCAGAGAGCTCTGTGCGTACAAGGACTGTACCTTGAAGGTAAGACCCCTTCCCCCATCTCGTGACGTAATCAAAGCTCTCGGTATAGTAAACTTGTGTCCACTGATAACGTACCCCATCTGCTCTCTTTTATGATGATAAAGGTAAATTAGTGTTTTGTATTTCAATCTTGAGGTTTTCTACGTACACCATCTGTCTAGACATCTTATACGCTGTATCTGTAGTCTGTGGATTCTTGCCAGTAGGCCTATTTATTTTAGTTCAATAATTAAATGTTAATTATTCAGTAATTATATTACGATATGCAAAAGTTATTTGTTAAACCCTGTGCAGAAGAATCGTGAAACGTGGCGATTCTTAAAGAAACAAGAGTGAGTCGAAGAAGAAAATGATTCCGCACGCAGCCTGGAGATGTGCCGCTTACTTCATTCCTCTGCCCTCCGCCACGTTTTGACTTCGCCGTCTGTTCTCTTCAAAAAAGGAAGCGAGAAGCGGGTTCAGAGTTCACACATCGTAAAGTAACGCCAGCGAGTAAACTTTGAACTTCGCAATGGTGGCGCTTTTCCTTCCGATGTAACTGGTCTGTGTTAAAAGTTGTTACATTCTAACACCGTGAGCAAGGACTCTTACCTACAAGCATTGAGGACTAGTATAAAGGCTGGCTCACAATAAACGGGAACGAGAACCAGAATGAAAACGAGAAGCAGAGGACGTGAATATGAACATTTTTGATTCACAATAAACCGAGAACGTAGACGACTATGTATATCGATATGCATGTCAATAACGATATGTAAAGTCGATATTACGCATTCTGATGTTATTTGTGTATAATTGACCAATGGCGTTCTCACATGAGTACAAGGCAGCCAACATAAACACAGGTTCACTAACTTCGAAATTTCAACTGAAACATTTCATTAGGTACGGTACTATAAATATGCCCATGCATCTTTATTATCACAACCTATTTTAAGTCTACCATAACGTAAAATAATTAGAGAAGAAACATTTGTAATAGAACAAAAATGAACACAACAGTAGTTATTGAATTGAAGCATGAATATGTAGTGTGTAATACAACCAATACAGTAATAAAGTATGATTCACTTCCGATCGGTGTTCAAAGACGCAGCTATTGAAAGCCACGTATTCTCCTTCATTTTCTCATCTTTATACGAGGCGCGCCGCTTATCGTAAACGTGAGGATTTTCCTCAACACTCAATATTAGAATCTCATCAAATAAAACTTGCTCCATGATGCACAGCACAGAACAAAATAATGCATAGGTTATGTCACGGTCTTCTTGCTACAAAATATATGACGACAAAATAGCTTTTAGATGGCATTAGAATGAATCTAGTGGGCTGTGATCGGAAACGTGAACGCCAAAGTTGAAACTTGGTCAACTCTCCGTTCCCGATCCCGGGCTCCGGGAAGTTTTTCGTTAATTGTGAATGCTCACATTTAAATGTATACATTTTAACAATTTTTCCGTTTTCGTTTTCGTTCTGATTCTCGTTTCCGGTTTATTGCGAACCAGCCTTAATTTAATAATAGTAACAAACAACGGTGAGTTTAAGAATTTTATATTACAGACACTCACCCTAGTACACGACATAGGCCCTAACTATTCACAGATACACATTATGTATAGCCGAACTGGTGTGCAAGTATAAAATGAGTCACAGTCCTGCCATCTATCCACAATATCCGGAACCCGAATCACGTAAAGTGTAGTGGATAGGCATTAGCTACATACATATTCATTTACACTTTTCTGCCCAAGGGTAGGTCCTTCACTGCAAACCCAGAATTCTCCAATCTTCTCTCTTTTCTGCCTTCCTTTTTATTTCCGTATACGATTCATATACTGTACAATCATCCGATATATTCTTCAGCACCGAACTTTTCTCTCGTTCACATTCCTTCCAGTAGGCTACACTCTTACTTCTCAGTTTCTTCTCAGCCAGTGACCCAGCCAATTCCTTTTCCTCTTCCTGATCAGTTTCAGCATAATTCTTTCTTCACCCACTCTTTCCAACACACCTTCGTTTCTTATTCTGTCTGTCCATTTCACACGCTCCATTCTTCTCCATATCCACATTTCAAATGCTTCTATTCGTTTCTCTTCACTTCGTCGTAATGTCAATATTTCTGCCCCACACAGTGCCACACTCCATACAAAGCATTTCACTAGTCTCTTCCTTAGTTCTTTTTCCAGAGGTTTGCAGAAGATGCTCCTTTTTCTATTAAAATCTTCCTTTGCCATTGCTATCCTCCTTTTGACTTCCTGGCAGCAGCTCATGTTACTGCTTATAGTACACACAAAGTATTTAAAATTGTCCATATATTCCAGTGCCTCATTTCGAATTCACACATTTACCTTACTTATTTTTTCATCCGATAGCCATGGTCTTCGTCTCGTTTGCATTTGAAGAGTCCACTGCAAGAATGATGGATGTCATTTGGAACACATTTTTTCAGGAGAAGCAATTGAAAGTTTGAAATGCTTAGAGCTCAAAGCTAAACTGTGATTTTCCGATCATTACTGGATAATGACTATCAGTGTTAATGCCATATAACTCTCTATGTACATTCTATATGTCTTAAGCTATACATTGACAGTCTTGGTTCATTTTCGACAAGAAAGTGACATCCATCATTCTTGCAGTGGACTCTCCATTTATTTTCATCTGAAACTTCTGGGGTAACAAATTCTGTAATATTCTACAATTTTTGCCCCCGTCAAACCAGTTCAAAAAAATAAAAATAAAAAGAATCCAAATATATACATAGGGGAACGGAGGGTTGTACCGCTCAGAGGGCAATCGCGCTCATGCTAATATATTTCCTTGGTTTAAATTTTGAAGAGCTCAGGAGGTGATGCTATTTTGCGGACACTGTACTAAGTGCATAGTAGTTGAATGGTTACCGTGGGAAGGCACATTTCTTTGTTGTGAACGAGAATATTTTTGTTAGTATTTTGTTATAAGAACACGCATATTTCAAACTGAAGTTATGTGAACAAATATCCTTTAACATTATTAACAATTAATACGTTTATGTAGGGGATAAAGTCAGCTTCACATTGATATATTTATAAACATCTGTAATAAGCTTCTTTCGTCGCTACATGTTAAGAATTTCAATATTGCTATGGAGGGTTGTGGCGCTCAAGTGAGCGGTATTACCCTCCAGCTGAGGTTATTTCCTTGCAGAAAAGAGTCCATTTAGGCCTATATTCTTATATTACTGCAATAAAATGTTATTTAAAGCATACAATATGTTAAATATTATTATGCTTTCTATTTTAACGAAGTGCGATGTCTCTATTCATTCTATTATTAATTAATTTCGTAATTAGACTATTAACAGATGCCGAAAAAAAGAAAGGTGTACAAATAAGGCAGCATGGACAATTGAGACCATGAAAACAGCTTTTAGAGCAGTTTCTTCAGGAACATCAATTCGGCAATCACCTCGGCAATTCAATATCTCTTTCAGCACACTTAAGGACAGAGTAAAAGCGGGAAAGCCTTATGCCCCCTTTTAGGTGTTTTCAGTGAGGAACAAGAAAATGAAACTGAAGAGTATGTTTTGACGGTTTCTAGATTATACTTTGATATTACAGCTTCCGAGCTCAAAAAGATAGTTTTGAATATGCAGAAAAACATGAAATAAAAAACAATTTTTCCAGAGACAAAAGGGAAGCTGGAAAAGATTGGTTTTATGGTTTCCTAAGACGGCATCCAAAATTGAGCTTAAGGAAACCTGAAGCAAAAGGCGTTAACCGTATTCTGGCATTTAATGAGGATGAAATTCAACGAGCCTATAGCAATCTTGAATCACTGTTTTCAAAATTCAACTTTCCAGCCACGAGGATCTACAATGTAGACGAGACGGAGGTCTCAACTCTCCATATTCCTTCGCGCATTATTGCATCTAAAGGGACGACACAAGTTGGCGCCATTACGAGCTGGGAGAGGGGTAAGAATATTACGGTCTGTTGTGCAGTTAGTGCTGCGGGACATTATATTCCCCCGATGTTTATCTTCCCGCGCCAACGAATGTCACCTCAGCTACGTGTGATGGACCTGCAGGAGAACTGTGCTCTAAAAATGGGTGGATGACGTCTGAACTTTTCACAGTCTGGTTACAACACTTTGCAAAGGAAACCAGTGCTTCCATCGATAACCCTGTTCTCCTTATAATGGACAACCACAGCAGTCACACATCACTTTCTTCATATTCCTTTTGGAAAGAGAAAGGCATCCACATCATTTCAATATCTCCCACAGATTGCAGCCCCTTGCCCTCACCTTCTGTGGACCATTAAAATCATCGTTCAACAAAGAATGCGAAACTTTCTTGAAGACTCGTGCAGCTCAAAAAATTACTCCATACGACATTGCAAGCTTTTCAATCAAGCATATGGTAGAGTTTCTTCTATGGAAAAAGCGACCAATGGATTCAAAAGAAGTGGCATTTGGCCCTTGAACCCAAATGTTTACTCAGATGAAGATTTTATGGCTGCAATGAATTTGAGCCCACCAGGTGAAGATTCAGTTCTTTCATTGATTGACGACGAAAATCAGATTGAAGGAACAAGTCAGCAACTAGTATCAACCAGTGTGAAGGCAATATGTCACAAGAATGTACCCACAATATCTTCTGTACAGCCGACGACCTCTCAAATTCCATTGCATCCTTCTGCATTAAAACAAATCAAAATAGAAAATCAATACCAATCACCCAAATATCACCTATTCCTGGCCCCTCAAAAACCACCAGTGAAAGAAGATCCGGCAATACCAAACAGCATTCTGAGATACTTACAGCATCACCGATGAAGGAAAAACTATAAGTCTTAGAGAAGCGCAGAGCTGACAAACATAAGACTAAGAAGTCTGAAAAACCAAAATCAACCATTGCTCCTTTATCAAAGATCAGGGCAAAGAAAATTAAAAAACATAAGAAAGTTATTCGAAAGTACATCAGAAGATGAACTGGATGAAGATGATTTGTGTGACGATGATGAATTAGATGATATTAATCCAAACACACTTCTTCCAGAAGTGGAAGAGACTTGCGCTGTGTGTGGAGAATTCGGTGAAGATGGTGAAGTGTGGTGTCGGTGTACTGTATGTGCAAACTGGACACATAAGGAATGCAGTGGGGTTAATCGATCACATAATTATAAATGCGATCACTGCACCTAAATACGCGTGAATGTTATTTACTATGTTGAGCGCCATTGCCCTACAGTGTCGGGCAATACCGCTCATTACTCATCTTCATTATTTTCCTAATAGTTCCCTAAATATAATATTTTCTTAAGTAATACTATTTCAGATGTAAAGAAAACTATTTCATGTCTGCATTTTGTGAATGAAGTATTAAGATTGACCATTGTTTTGAAAACAAATAATGGTTTTCCTAAGGTGAGCGCCAATACCCTTCCTTCCCCTATATTTTAAAGATACTATCTCCAAAATGAGAAATACGTTTTCTTTTTTTTTTTTTTCCTTTTTTTTTTTTGTTTTGTTTAGTTTCAGTTTCAAATTAAATTTTATTGTTGACCCGTTTTTATATGTTGATTAACGTTGAATCAGTAAGATAGAATTAACGAAAAATAACACCAGTACCGTAGCTCTTAGTTCGTCTCCATATTACAGATAACCCCTCCACTTCTTCAAATGACTACTAACGTCCCTTAATTCTTTTGTCTGCAGTATCATCTTTCATTTCAAATTCTGTCTTCATGTATAATTGAAATTAATTTCTCCCCTGGAGGATATTATTTCACACGTAACGAACACTACACATTTCAATCCTGTCGCAACTTTATAAACAATCGATCAGCTTCCATCCTGCACACGGGATATGAACTCATGACTGGCATCGACGCAACCAAAGCTTGAACTTGGCCGATAGTAGACATACTCATGTGTTTCAGTGGATCGTATTATTTACATGGGATCTGATTGCATAATCACATCTCTTAAGTTTCACTGTCTGTCTGGGCTATTCCATATGAAATCGATCAGTAAAAAACCTCGCATTTTTTATACTCTAATTTTTCCCTACTATAGGCTACAAGGTGCTGAGGGGAGTGCATTTTCAAAAATATACTATCGAAAGTCAAACGGTTTTCGTATTATTGAGCGACAAATTTAGCGTATTTTATAAAACCAAGCTTCTTTCGGCGCTCAGAACTCTGGAACCATTTACTGCAGAACATTGAACGAGAGCTTATTTTGAAGCTGACATTTGGTAGGTTATGTTAAGAAGTAATCCTTATTTTTATTGTATACAGAGAGACAGATATTCTGATTTTACTTGCTTTTAGGCTTTTTGGCCATTTGTAAAAATGTAAAAAATATTGAGAAAAAAATCTTGCATTATTAAGAGGGATTCGGCATTATTTGCTTAGTGGCTCGGCAATAAGTTTCGAGGGTATTAAATAGATTATTTTCACACGCCTAGACTTGAACGGCGCAGTACCCCACACACTGGCCGAGAGCTGAAGATAAGCGAGCATTGGGCGTCATTTTAGTCCTGTGTTTATGAAAACGTGTGATAAAGCTAGCCCAGTTATGCGCTACTAGACGAAACATCACGTGTTTGCCTCCTGGCCTTGCATGCCTGGACTACGTACAGTCAGCTGGTTAGTTCACGCGGGTACTATTTATTTTCTTTATTTCATATTTTCAATACTTTCTTATCAACGTACCACCAGTAAAAATGTGTGTTTATTTGTACTTTCAATGCGGAATCTAACCATATATTTTAAAAATATTTTTTCGTGGCCAAAGACGTCTTAATAAAGAAAAATCTAAATTTCTCCATTTCCATAAAAGTAAGAAAATCTGTTTATATGTCAATATAAACTTTAATTTCTCAGCATTAAAATAAACCATGATTTTGATCACTGGGTGAAAGGGTTTCGGAGCTACAACAGTTTAAAGTTGCTAATTTCATGAAAATACGATAAATTTAAATAGTTTTAATTTGTATGTATGTATTTATTTACACTGCAAGAGGGCAAGCACCCGGTGGCAGTGGTATATACAATATTAACAATACACAATAAAATGATAAGCAATACACAATAAAATTTACAATACATAATACAATTTACAACACATATACAATTTTATACACAATACAATAAGAATACACAATACAATTTAACACAATAATAATAAAACATAAAATAAAACACCTAATTTTACAACACAACCTACATAATTATGTATAGGTCCTACATAAGTTTCAATAGTCTTTCACTTTACTCTCATCTCATTCCCTGTAGTGGCACTATGACGCATTTCACTGACACTTTAGCACACATTTCACTGACACTCTGTAACACATTTCACTGACACTATAAACACATTTCATTGACGCTATAAATTATCACTGATCGGAACTGTTCACTGCACTGTAAAACCATAACTTCACTGACTCACCTCGCTTCACTGATACAACAGTTCAAATAAGACAAATAATTACACCCTTATGCATACTTATAAACAGAACTACATTTAAACTAAACATTTCTAGTCTAAGACCCTCTTACACGCTATTTTTAAATAATTTACAATTCAAACCAAGGAAGTAAACCCGTCAGGCTAGATAAATACATGTCACCTTAAAAAATTAAATGTTGAATGTCACCTTAATTTTAATTTGCACTTTATACACAACTTTTTAAATTTTTCTTGAATCTCCTTACGGAAGGACAGCCCTCAAAGACCGCTGCAGGTAGGTCATTCCAATCATTTATAGTTCTATTTAAAAATGAGAATTTACCTACATCCGTTTTCTGTTTCCTACATTTGATTTTAAAATCATGATCGTTCCTACCATAGTACGTTGGCTTTTCTAACCGAGCCGTTATGTCTAACCATGCAAATTTAAACACTATTAAGTTCTGATGCCTCAAACTTTGCACAAAGCATTATATTATTACAGTTGTGTACGGACAGGAAAAGTTTCATTGTATTTAAAAATTGCAGAGTCAATTTTCTCTATATTTCGGTCGATTTGAGATGGAATAGCCCGTCTATTAATATTTACAAGTTATCAAAATGCATCTTTTAATTTCGCTGTCTCCTCTTATCTTTATAGCTATTCCGATAACGTACAAGTCTGCTTCGCTTACGTTGCACTGACTCGTGTTACTGTGCACCGCTTTCACACAATTGCCCGCTCCACGCCGTCTCAGACAAGCGGCGCGGCGGTCATTTACGTCAATGGCCCTGAGCAGAGTGAAGAGGATTGAAGAGAAAGTGGCAGAACAAACGAGGAGCTCGGATCGGGTTATGAAGTCAGACAAAATCTGCGGCCTCCTCGCGGACACATTTCTATTCATATTGCAATACTACTAATATTATCTTTTTTCGGAACATGTATATTTGGAACAACATGGACGATAAAACCAACTATTCTATTTAAGTTTGTGCAAATTTAATGACGTACAGTAAAACCTAGGTTGAATATAACTGAAGGGAATAAATTAAACTAAGCAGAACTCAGAACTACGTGTAATATCAAAATTCAAATTTAGATTAAAAAATCACATTCTAGTTCATGGAATTGCTTTTTGAACACCTGTCAGGTTGCGCATCTTCGGCTTAACCCATGACATATTGTAAAATCGACAATATAATATGTAATGTATTTATTACTTACTTACTTACTGGCTTTTAAGGAACCCGAAGGTTCATTGCCGCCCTCACATAAGCCCGCCATCGGTCCCTATCCTGTGCAAGATTAATCCAGTTTGTAGATTCTACGTGCAGCCAATATTCACCACTTTTGGCATCACGAATCTGGAAATTTGTATCTCTATGAAAATCCAGCAAGTAGAGCGATCGGTTTCGAAGTAAATCCCGAAAAGACAAAGTATATGATTATGTCTCGTGACCAGAATATTGTACGAAATGGAAATATAAAAATTGGAGATTTATCCTTCGAAGAGGTGGAAAAATTCAAATATCTTGGAGCAACAGTAACAAATATAAATGACACTCGGGAGGAAATTAAACGCAGAATAAATATGGGAAATGCGTGTTATTATTCGGTTGAGAAGCTCTTATCATCCAGTCTGCTGTCCAAAAATCTGAAAGTTAGAATTTATAAAACAGTTATATTACCGGTTATTCTGTATGGTTGTGAAACTTGGACTCTTACTCTGAGAGAGGAACATAGGTTCAGGGTGTTTGAGAATAAGGTCCTTAGGAAAATATTTGGGGCTAAGCGGGATGAAGTTACAGGAGAGTGGAGAAAGTTACACAATACAGAACTGCACGCATTGTATTCTTCACCTGACATAATTAGGAACATTAAATCCAGACGTTTGAGATGGGCAGGGCATGTAGCACGTATGGGCGAATTCAGAAATACATATAGGGTGTTAGTTGGGAGACCGGAGGTAAAAAGACCTTTAGGGAGGCCGAGACGTAGATGGGAGGATAATATTAAAATGGATTTGAGGGAGGTGGGGTATGATGATAGAGACTGGATTAATCTTGCACAGGATAGGGACCGCTGGCGGGCTTATGTGAGGGCGGCAATGAACCTTCGGGTTCCTTAAAAGCCATTTGTAAGTAAGTAAGTATGAAAATCCAGCATTTGGTTTCTGTTTGTACTCCGTACAATGGAACGTAGTAATTCTTAAAAAAAAAAAAATGTGATTATTTTTAACGAACGGAGAACGAAATTACATGTTACGTACTGAGGATGGGCCTGCTAACGCCACCACTGTGACTCACGGGTCGGTGGGGATAATTTCAACTTTCAACTAACACATTTCGCATGAATTACAGTGAAGGCCAGCTTGTGAGTTTCATACAAGCGCTTAGACTGAATTAAGTTCAAATTTATTAGTACAATATTGTTATATTAAACGCAGAATAAATATGGGAAATGCCTGTTATTATTCGGTTGAGGAGCTTTTGTCATCCAGTCTGGTATCAAAAAATCTGAAAGTTAGAATTTATAAAACAGTTATATTACCGATTGTTGTTTATGGTTGTGAAACTTGGACTCTCACTTTGAGAGAGGAACAGAGATTGAGAGTTTTTGAGAATAAGGTTCTTAGGAAAATATTTGGGGCTAAGAGGGATGAAGTTACAGGAGAATGGAGAAAGTTACACAACACAGAACTGCACGCATTGTATTCTTCACCTGACATAATTAGGAACATTAAATCCAGACGTTTGAGAAGGGCAGGGCATGTAGCACGTATGGGCGAATCCAGAAATGCATATAGAGTGTTAGTTGGGAGGCCGGAGGGAAAAAGACCTTTGGGGAGGCTGACACGTAGATGGGAGGATAATATTAAAATGGATTTGAGGGAGGTGGGATATGATGGTAGGGACTGGATTAATGTTGCTCAGGATAGGGACCAATGGCGGGCTTATGTGAGTGCGGCAATGAACCTCCGGGTTCCTTAAAAGCCGTAAGTAAGTATTTTTATAACAAATTTGTTGTTTTGTTATAGTCAATTGTATGTACATATTTATATCGACTACGTAGAGTCTACTAGTAAATAAGATATTAAAGGAAATAACAAGGAGATAGCCACATTGCCATGGAGAACTAGGATCTGCTCTGCTCGTGGGATTCCTTCATTTGGTGATGTGAGCGCCATCACAGTAGAACAGATGTGTGTCCTACGAGCAAAGCCCGCAAATTGCTGGAATCTGATTTCACGGGCAAATGCTCAAATGGCTTTTATTTGTGATCAACATGACGTAATGGGTTTGTGCACAGAATTTGACTGGAAGGGGGGCAGCACGTGACCGGGCAGCATGCAAATGTGCCTCAGCATACAGGCCTATAGCCTATCAAGCCTTTTGCTCTTAAAGGGCGGAACATTAACCGAAGGGCTAAAGATCCGGACTCAGATTCAAAGGGTCTAAGTGAAAAAGATGGCATTTGGGCATATTTTTAAGTATGCGCCATCACTGCTCCATGCAACAGTGTAACACACACTGCGGTACACGGCTAGAACAAAGGAAAATTGCGACTACAAACAAAGACCGCAATAAACAGAGATCGAAGTTTAGGAATGCGAAATTCATATTTATGGCAAAGAACTGGATTCTAATGAACTGGTAAATATGTAATCTGTTACTTCTCCAAATTCTACAATAGAGTAAAAATAGCAGGCTTTGACAACATCTTTACCATTGCATATAAGAAACACGTCATATTTCACTTTCAGAAGGATGGTGAGAAGTTCATTGATGGCAAATCCAATCTACAGTGTCAATGATTTTAGCAATATTACGTTTCAGATACTATTTTTATACTTTTTTTAACTTTTAACCTGTTTTTGTGATTATCTGGTGATTGTATATTTATATTTTATTTTATTCTTACATTTATTCATATTGTAGTAGCCGTGTATTATATATACATACATACATACATTAGTACATTATGCAACGAGCCTATAATGATAGTAATTAAGAAGCGAGTATGGATGTTTATGAAACGAGCGCAAGCGAGTTTCATAATTTTCATACAAGCTTCTTAATTACCATTATAGGCGAGTTTCATGTGAATTTTTATGCTCGATCATATTTCTAACTTGAAATTATTCAGATGTATACATTTTATTTGTATCTGACAAGATCGGAAGTGACCTTGTTCTAGGTCGTGAATTGTGAGATGTGCGCAGACGCAAAAGTATTGATTTTTTCCGAGGAACAATAATGTCATTGACCTTGATGTAATCCCGTTAAACTTGGTATAACCTTGATTATTGAATTCGACATTGAAAAACGAGATGACAAATTGAATTTATTTGAATATTATTTACAATTAACGCTAATTATTATAGTAACAGAACATAACCTTCTGCGACAGTATTGGATTTCCAGCCTCCGTGACTTTTCGCTAATTCTCTTTCGATTGCATAGCCTATCCGAGAACAATCGATACTTGCGGTTTTATAACGGTACAAAGCTGACTTGTCATTGGCTGAATACCTGTAAGCTGAGTTGGCATTGGCTGAAAACACCTGTACTTTAATGAGTAGGTGTACTTTAATGACATGCATTAAAGGACTGCTACCAGGTGTATAATTACTACATTTCGGCATGGTCAAGCATATATATATATATATATATATATATATATATATATATATACTCTGACGCTGTCTATGGCTGTAAATCGCTGAATGTCATTAAATTCATCTATCTATCTATCTATCTATCTATCTATCTATCTATCTATCTATCTATCTATCTATCTATCTATCTATCTATCTATCTATCTATCTATCTACCTACCTCTCTATCTATCTACCTACCTACCTCTCTGTCTGTCTGTCTGTCTGTCTGTCTATCTATCTATCTATCTATCTATCTATCTATCTATCTATCTATCTATCTATCTATCTATCTATCTATCTATCTACCTACCTGTCTATCATCATTTTTGTTGCTATGTTCTGTACACAGAAAAACACACGATACATACTGATTCAGAAAAAAGAAAGCGGCAAATTTAATTGAATTAAAGTGCAAAATGTCATTTTTGGTCGTTTCAGTGTTGAACCTTCCCTTAAAAAACGGCCCGCACCACCCATGTTACTACAGGTATGGTTCTTAAGAAACAGTTGCAACCCAAGTAAGTACTGGTACCGTTTTGTGAGTTGTATGCTTTCAATAAATTTTCGTTTTTAGAAAAGCAGCAGCATTGTGCTGGGAAAACGTTAACCGCTGTATTACTATTACAAGGATTTATAACTGGTGTCAGTCCGACGTTCTTCGTGCTTGTTTTACACTGCACGGGTGTAACAAGGCAGGCTCGCAGACGCAACCCGCAACATTTCCACTTGGACTGGTTAGCGCATTCGGCCATGTTTCCCCGTCAGTTGGTTTGTGTTGCTGCCGACATTCGCCGCAAGAGGGTGAGGCAGTACGAGGGTGGTTCTACTTGCTAAACTTAGCCCTCCCTAACCCCTTTCTTTCCAAACCACTACTGCCACCCCTCCAGTAAAAGAAACCTTTTCCGTCATGTACTGCCAACATCAAATTTGTCTCACAGTCTATTTTTTCTTCGCCCTGTTATTTTCCCCTCATCGTTCACCCGAACGTGTTCCTATTTCTTCCTCGCCCCGCACACATCTGGTTCCAGCAGTCAGACATTTCGCCTCTCTTTTTATTACATCTATGGATTCGAGGCATAATCGTGAATACACAAGAGAAGTGACAGTTGACTATCGCGCAGAGAAAGAATCGCTAGCAGACAGCGACGAGTAAAAACAGCGGAAGGACGAAAGGCAATTAGTAGACGACTATCGTTTTGTGTTGCTTTTATTAATGCCGTATTATATCGCCATTACCAACAAACGTGAAACTAACGGAACATGTTGCAAGGCTATGTAGGCAAGTTTAGTTGCAGAGCTGGAAATTAAAGATTTCTATTATCGTCTATGTAGCTTAAATGTTTGTTTAGTCAACTGTCCAAAGACAGGTTTGAACCTCATAAATGACACCAATAGGGCATCACTCATGAGGCAACTAAGCCAGGATATAATATGGTAGGGTGGCCGGTATGGGCGTATGGTTGTTGTGTTGTTTTAAGACTGAGAATTCTCATTACAAGACTCCATGTGGCAGCAGGCCAAACTCATGAAACTAAATAAATTATACAAATAAATCTATACTAATAATAAATCTGTAGCCGAAATTTTTCTGGTAATTTTCGATTTTCCAAAAATAATTGGTCCTAACATATATAATTAACCGCCCTGAAACCGAAAATCGCTTTTTTGACAATTTTGTTTGTATGTCTGTCTGTCTGTCTGTCTGTCTGTCTGTTACCTTTTCACGTGATAATGGCTGAACCGATTTATATGAAAATTGGAATATAAATTAAGTTCGTTGTAACTTAGATTTTAGGCTATATGGATTCAAAATATTTTATTTAAAAGGGAGGTTATAAGGGGGCTTGAATTAAATAAATCTAAATATATCCCTTATTATTAATTTTCACGAAAAATATTACATAACAAAAGTTTCTTTAAAAACAATGTCCGATAAGTTTTATTCCATGCAAAATTTTGATAGGACTCATATTTAATAAGATAAATGAGTTTCAAAATTACAATAATAACACCATCTAATTCGGTGTAATGAAATAAAAAACAAATGACTTCGTCTATAAGGGGCCTTGGACAACAACAATCGAAAGCTATGAAACATACGGCAGCCTAAAGAGAATGTTTCTGTGTTTGTATGAAGTAATATCGAAAGCTAAATTAACCGATTTGTATAATTAATTATTAATTCACCATTGGAAAGTGTAGTTTCTCTAGATGGACATAATGCTATAATGTTATTACAGTAACTTCTGAGTGAATCGAGGACAGGTAAGATAAAAATAGCTTCTTATGCACAGAAAACTTGATAGGCATTCGTTTCCTGTATTTCCTAAAATAATTTTTATGACTGGATCAAATGATCGCATTTTAATTTTTCTAATACAATTTAAATTAAGTAACATAATAAACGATTTTCTATCAAACACGAATGTTCCCTGGATCAAATGTTCTATTTTAATTATGTAATTGCTTTATATTTATTTCCAACGGGTGCAGCGGAGCGCACGGGTACGGCTAGTAAATACATAAATAAATAAATAAATAAATAAATAAATAAATAAATAAATAAATAAATAAGGGAATAAATAAGTAAGAGAATAAATAAATGAGTAAAAACATAAATCAGTAAATAAATAAGTAAATAAACAACTAAATAAATAAATGACTAAATAAATAAGTAAATAAATAAGTGAGTAATTTAATAAATAACTAAAGAAATGAATGACTAAATAGACAAATAAATAAATTAGTAATTAAACAATTAAGTAAATGAATAAATGGGTAAAAAATAAATGAGTAAATAAATAAACAAATAAATGAGTGAATAAGAACATAAATTAGTAAATAAATAAAGAAAGAAATATACCAGTAAATAAAGAAATGATTAATTACATAAATAAACAAATAGATTAGTAATTAAATAAATAAGTGAAAATAATGAGTAATTAAATAAGTAAATGAATAAATAAATGACTAAATCTATGTTTATTAACCTCTACACAATTTAATGAAGCTGCTAATTAAACAAAAAGTTAAAGTAGTTATTAATTATATCATACTCTTGTAACAACTTACAGGAAACAATTCTTTAAAATCTGAATACATACCGACATTCAAGACAAGACTTTAAGCAGATACAGTGGCTGGACTGTTCGATTTATTTCAAAGCCCCCTGTACTACAACGCGTGTGTGAACAATGGCCGCCGTCACAAGGGCACAACGCTGTATCAGGCGGGGCTGGCCACAAGATTAATTTTGGGTCTGACAACGCTCTGTTTTTATTCTTGCTGGTGGGGATATAGAAGCTTTTCAAAGAATAAACAGAAAGGATAAGTACTGTATACAATAGAAAACAGAAATAAGAATTGGAAGAAAACGAAAGATCGTAAATTCCAACAAGGGCTTGGGTGATGGTGTTGCCTGCGAGTGGAAAATAATGCCCCTAGGGTTGTGATTGTGGAGGGGATGATACCCAGACTTCTTGCATCCTCGAACGGGTGGAATGCACATCTTCTGGCGCTACGTCAGACAATGCTTTTTTGACGACGTAACATCAAAAATAGTTTTTGCTGTGAGGAACGAGCAACAAGAAAGATGGAGAGGGGGAAGAATAAAAAAAATCGATGACGAATGGTGGTGGCCTACTGTGCAGAAAGGGTTAAATGTGGGTCGCCAGTATATTAAATATCAGACGTTTATGACCCACTTACAACTGCAGCGACTAAAGAAGTCTTGGCACTCTTCCAATAAGTAGAAGCAGTGGATAATGATGATGATCATAATAATAATAATAATAATAATAATAATAATAATAATGAAGTAAGTACCAGGCACACTGTAGTTTAAGTCAATTGCTAGGTGGGGAGGGCATGAGTACCTCTTTCAAATTCAAATTCAAATTCAAAATTATTCACAATTTACAATTGTGGTACATATTCATATTCATATTCATATTCTTTATTTGCCTGAAGGTACAAGAATACAAGAGGCCTCGTCGATATGATAATATAAAAAACAATGTGTCAATATTTAAAATATTAAAAGAGTAAATAATAATAAAATTTAACTAAAATACTACATCATTTTCAAAAATTAATTAAAAAAAAAAGGGATTATTTTGTAGCCATCTCTTAATCTGAAATTTAAATTGTGTTTTATTAAGTGCCTTCATATTTGTAGGTATCTTATTATATACTTTTATTGCAGTAATTACATAGCTTGATTGTGTTTTTTGCAACCTGACATGTGGTACATTTAATTGATCATTATTTCTTGTTTCATAGCCATGCAGATCTACTATACTTGCATAATTAGTAATATTCTTGCTTACATACATTAAAAGTTAAAAAATATATAGATTGTAGACTGTCATAATATTCATTTTTGAAAAGAGATCTACATGATGGTCTGGGTGGTGACATTGTTATAATACGAACTACTTTTTTCTGCAGTAACAGAATGTTTGGAAGGTCCGAACTATTTCCATATAAAAGTAATCCATATCTAATAACACTTTCAAATAGTGCATAGTAAACTTGTTTTAAATAATGTTTGAGAATCTTGTGCATGATACTTCTCAAGAGATAAATTACTCTAGAAATTCTTTTACATACATAACTGACATGGCTATTCCACCTTAGTTTAGGATCTAAATGCATGCCTAGCATCTTTACAGATTTATTTATCACATTATAATCAGATCAATAGATACCCGAAATGAGCATATGCTCGTGCTCGGGTACAGTCCAGTAGTCTACATAAATTTTACAGACATCAATAATAATGTTGATGATATAAATAACAGTAACGATAATAATATTAATAATAATAATAATAATAATAATAATAATAATAATAATAATAATAACCGTGACGGAGATAATACAAAGACAGTAATACAAATTAATAATAATAATAATAATAATAATAATAAAACAAAATGTTAACAATAATAATAAAATAAATACTAAGACTGATAAAATAAAATATAAAATCACTTAGCGAGAGTTAACACAACTTAAATAAGTATATAATAATCAGAAAAAAAAATAACGAAACTCGAAAATCAACAGAAAAGTTCGTTGTATCGCAGACGACAGCAACCGCCGTATTGACATTGTGTTGTGCATTATTGGTAGTAGTGGGGGCGAAGGTCTACGTAACTGCCGTTCTCCTCGAATCTTCTCATACAATCATGGGAAGTTAACAAAATGTCTACGAGTCAAACTGTTCATTATTCCCAGGATAAATACAAATATTACTGAAATATATTAATCAAGTTTCAGTTATAGATCTCCCCTTTTGTGCAAGAGGTATCTTATCAAAATATTTTATGAATGGCGGGGAAAATATAAATTTCAAGAACTCTCTAGTGACAGAGAGAGTGACAAGTACAATCAAGTGTATCTTGCTAGTACAATTTTACTACATCCCAACATTTTTTTTTTTCTGAGAATCTAGCTACAGGTCCATTGGAAATAAAAATTGGGACGCTTAATATACAGGGTGAATCGAAAGTAATGTCATTAACTTTAGGGGCTATTCTTTGGGATATTTAAAACAAAAAAGTTTAATACAATTTTGCTCGTTTTTGCTTCCCTTTCGAGATAGAATTTGTTTTATACAATATGCGGCAAAACTGAAATGTTATTTAATTTCGTTGGTACAGTATATGTTCAAAATGTGTACCATCACGTGCCACACATTGTTCATAACGTTTCTGAATATTGAACATGTTGATGAACAAAAGTTACTGTAAGAACAGAAAAATGACGTGATCTTCTCGCGTAATTCGGGGATATTTGTAGTTGGGCCATCTGTCATGAAAACTGATTCTTTCAACATGCTCCATATGTAAGCATCCGGGGCCGTGAGATCCGAGGAGCAGGAAGGGTAGGGGAATGGAATTACACGAGAAATTAGGCGATCTCCGAAGTGTTATTGCAGAATGGCAAGTGACTGGGCTGTAGCTACATCTTGCTGCATCCATTGTCTTTTCTTTTTAGTAGGTTATTTCCGCTTTATCAACATCTCAGTTTATTTAGCGTCTCTATGAGATGAAGGTGATAATGTCGGTGAAATGAGTCCAGCACCGAAAGTTACCCAGTATTTGCTCATATTGAGTTGAGGAAAATCTCCGGGAAAAACCTCAACTACCGAAAGTTACCCAGCATTTGCTCGTATTGGGTTGAAAAAAAAACGGGAAAAACCTCAACCACCGAAAGTTACCCAGCATTTGCTCGTATTGGGGAAAAAACCACCTGAAAACCCAGCATTTGCTCGTAAAAAAAACCGGAAAACCTCAACCACCGAAAGCTACCCAGCATTTGCTCGTATTGGGTTGAAAAAAACCGGGAAAAACCTCAACCACCGAAAGTTACCCAGCATTTGCTCGTATTGGGTTGAAAAAAAGGAAAAAACCTCAACCACCGAAAGCTACCCAGCATTTGCTCGTATTGGGTTGAAAAAATCCGGGAAAAACCTCAACCACCGAAAGCTACCCAGCATTTGCTCGTATTGGGTTGAAAAAAACCCAGCATTTTCTCGTATTGGGAAAAACCTCAACCACCGAAAGCTACCCAGCATTTGCTCGTATTGGGTTGAAAAAAGGAAAAACCCTCAACCACCGAAAGTTACCCAGCAAAAACCCTCAACCACCGAAAGTTCCCAGCATTTGCTCGTATTGCGTTGAAAAAAAGGAAAAACCCAGCATTTGCTCGTATTGCGTTGAAAAAAAAGGAAAAAACCTCAACCACCGAAAGTTACCCAGCATTTTCTCGTTTGAAAAAAAAGGAAAAACCTCAACCACCGAAAGTTACCCAGCATTTGCTCGTATTGCGTTGAAAAAAAAGGAAAAAACCTCAACCACCGAAAGTTACCCAGCATTTGCTCGTATTGCGTTGAAAAAAAGAAAAACCTCAACCACCGAAAGTTAAGCATTTGCTCGTATTGCGTTGAAAAAAGGAAAAACCTCAACCACCGAAAGTTACCCAGCATTTGCTCGTATTGCGTTGAAAAAAAGGAAAAAACCTCAACCACCGAAAGTTACCCAGCATTTGCTCGTATTGCGTTGAAAAAAAAGGAAAAACCTCAACCACCGAAAGTTACCCAGCATTTGCTCGTATTGCGTTGAAAAAAAGGAAAAAACCTCAACCACCGAAAGTTACCCAGCATTTGCTCGTATTGCGTTGAAAAAAAAAGGAAAAACCTCAACCACCGAAAGTTACCCAGCATTTGCTCGTATTGCGTTGAAAAAAGGAAAAACCTCAACCACCGAAAGTTACCCAGCATTTGCTCGTATTGCGTTGAAAAAAAATTTGCTCGTATTGCGTTGAAAAAAAACCGGAAAAAACCTCAACCACCGAAAGTTACCCAGCATTTGCTCGTATTGGGTTGAAAAAAAAGGAAAAACCTCAACCACCGAAAGTTACCCAGCATTTGCTCGTATTGGTTGAAAAAAAAACCTCAACCACCGAAAGTTACCCAAAAAAAAAACCGGAAAAAACCTCAACCACCGAAAGTTTGCTCGTATTGGGTTGAAAAAAGGAAAAAACCTCAGCATTTGCTCGTATTGGGTTGAAAAAAGGAAAAACCTCAACCACCGAAAGTTACCCAGCATTTGCTCGTATTGGGTTGAAAAAAAGGAAAAAACCTCAACCACCGAAAGTTACCCAGCATTTGCTCGTATTGGGTTGAAAAAATTTGCTCGGGGTTGAAAAAACCTCAACCACCGAAAGTTACCCAGCATTTGCTCGTCATTGGCTCGTTGAAAAAACCGGAAAAACCTCAACCACCGAAAGTTACCCAGCATTTGCTCGTATTGGGTTGAAAAAAACCGGGAAAAACCTCAACCACCGAAAGTTACCCAGCATTTGCTCGTATTGGGTTGAAAAAAAAACGGGAAAAACCTCAACCACCGAAAGTTACCCAGCATTTGCTCGTATTGGGTTGAAAAAAAAGGAAAAAACCTCAACCACCGAAAGCTACCCAGCATTTGCTCGTATTGGGTTGAAAAAACCGGGAAAAACCTCAACCACCGAAAGTTACCCAGCATTTGCTCGTATTGGGTTGAAAAAAAAAGGAAAAAACCTCAACCACCGAAAGTTACCCAGCATTTGCTCGTATTGAGTTGAAAAAAAAGGAAAAACCTCAACCACCGAAAGTTACCCAGCATTTGCTCGTATTGGAAAAAAGGAAAAACCTCAACCACCGAAAGTTACCCAGCATTTGCTCGCTCATACTGAGTTGAGGAAAACCTCCGGGAAAAACCTCAACCACCGAAAGTTACCCAGCATTCGCTCATACTGAGTTGAGGAAAACCTCCGGGAAAAACCTCAATCACCGAAAGTTACCCAGCATTCGCTCATACTGAGTTGAGGAAAACCTCCGGGAAAAACCTCAACCACCGAAAGTTACTCATAGAGTTGATTCAACCTCAAAGTTACTGAGTTGAGTTGAAAAACCTCCGGGAAAAACCTCAATCACCGAAAGTTACCCAGCATTCGCTCATACTGAGTTGAGGAAAACCTCCGGGAAAACCTCAACCACCGAAAGTTACCCAGTATTCGCTCATGCTGAGTTGAGGAAAACCTCCGGGAAAAACCTCAACCACCGAAAGTTACCCAGTATTCGCTCATGCTGAGTTGAGGAAAACCTCCGGGAAAAACCTCAATCACCGAAAGTTACCCAGCATTCGCTCATACTGAGTTGAGGAAAACCTCCGGGAAAAACCTCAACCACCGAAAGTTACCCAGTATTCGCTCATACTGAGTTGAGGAAAACCTCCGGGAAAAACCTCAACCACCGAAAGTTACCCAGTATTCGCTCATGCTGAGTTGAGGAAAACCTCCGGGAAAAACCTCAATCACCGAAAGTTACCCAGCATTCGCTCATATTCGCTCATACTGAGTTGAGGAAAACCTCCGGGAAAAACCTCAACCACCGAAAGTTACCCAGTATTCGCTCATACTGAGTTGAGGAAAACCTCCGGGAAAAACCTCAACCACCGAAAGTTACCCAGTATTCGCTCATGCTGAGTTGAGGAAAACCTCCGGGAAAAACCTCAACCACCGAAAGTTACCCAGTATTCGCTCATATTGAGCTGAGGAAAAACCCCGGGAAAAACCTCAACCACCGAAAGTTACCCTGCATTTGCTCATATTGAGTTGAGGAAAAACTCCGAGAAAAACCTGGACAACCAGATAACTTGTTCCGACCGGGAATCGAACCCGGACAACCTGGTTTCGCGGACAGATGCGCTTACTTCACAGGTGTGGGCCCATCCACTGTTGTTGGAGGGGGTAAGTTTCTGGTGCGACCAAAAACGGCGCAAATCTCGCACGAATGGAGTAGTAAGTTAATAAGGTCTCTGTAGAGTACGTGGTTTACTGCTTTTGAATTCTGTGCAGCACCCTCGACGAAATAAGGGCCCAGTATTCCATGACAGGACATGGTGTATCAAAGAGTAAATCGCGCACTGTGCAGTGTTTTCTGTATAACGACATCAGGCCGTTCAAACCCTAAAAACGAGACGGTTGTCGGTTGATGTAGCCATCAAGATGAATATGGTTTTTATTTGAAAACCAGATGTTGCAGAATAAATCTGGATCCTGATACGTCATGAACAACACTCGGCTGTAATCGGGCTCGCTCACCCCTTTCTGCTAGACCCACATCTTAAAAATCCGTCGAACAGCCCTGTCGCTCAAACCAAGTTTCAGCGATGTTCGTCGTAGACTATGCTTTGGGGGCTGTAACACCTGTTGGAGAAGTCGTCAATGATTCTCGTTTGTGATGATGGTTCTTGGGCGCCCTTTCGTTGATATAAGACTGATCCCGTGTGACAGAATTTGTCAACTACAACTAACATTGTTCTGTTATTTGGTGCCTCCTTATTAAATCGCTCCTCTTACTGTTTTTAAGGGGAGAGGATGGTATTTTTTTTCAACTTTTTTCCTATTTGGTGTAAAATATTAATTTTTGTATGTAGAGAGCTCATAGCTGTGACAACTCAACCAAATAAAAATATTTAAAAAAAAAAATTATTTGGAGGCCCAAATTTGAAAAAAATGTACTCAATGCAGGATTGTACTAAAACAATCTATCTAAACCGTTTTTAAAGATAGATTCAAACAGTTTTTTGCAATGTATTTGCAAAAGCTTGTTCTACAAACTGTCTGTAACAGAATTTTGATATTAGTCCCTACGTTTGTAAAATAAACAATTAAAATTTAATAACAATTTTCTGATT
Organism: Periplaneta americana; assembly: GCA_025594305.2. NCBI lineage: Eukaryota > Metazoa > Arthropoda > Insecta > Blattodea > Blattidae > Periplaneta > Periplaneta americana. The sequence goes on along the minus strand of JAJSOF020000023.1, from coordinate 1,986,918 downwards.
TCCTTTCTTGCAAACAAACGGATGTATTTTTAAAATGAAATCAATCAACAAAATTCTGTTACAGAGAAAAGTTTCCTAATAGTCTAAACAATGTGCGTTCTAAATTTCACGCATGTATCTTTAATAGTTCAGAAATTATATCCATTTTTGTCTGGCAATGTAGCAAAAAAAATTAAGTTACTGGAAACCGATAAAAGCTGGCTTGTGATTTAAAAATCCATAGCACAGGAAGTTTAAAAGTGACGTCTCAACATCCCATAAGGGCACAAATACCCACAAAATGTTATGCAATGCATTCCACACATATCAAAGGGTATTTTAACGAAAAAAAATTTTTTTTGAAAATTTAATTTACCGGAAACAACAATAAAATTTGGGGAATGATTTAAAAATCCATAACGCAGGAAGTTTAAAAGTGACGTCTCAACATCCCATAAGGGCACAAATACCCACAAAATGTTATGCAATGCATTCCACACATATCAAAGGGTATTTTAACGAAAAAAAATTTTTTTTGAAAATTTAATTTACCGGAAACAACAATAAAATTTGGGGAATGATTTAAAAATCCATAAGGGCACAAATACCCACAAAATGTTATGAAATGCATTCCACACATATCAAAGGGTATTTTAACGAAAAAAAATTTTTTGAAAATTTAATTCACCGGAAACAACAATAAAATTGGGCGAATGATTTAAAAATTCATAACGCAGGAAGTTTAAAAATGACGTCTCAACATCCGATAAGGGCACAAATACCCACAAAATGTTATGCTATGCATTCCACACATATCAAAGGGTATTTTAAAGATTTTTTTTTGAAAATTTACTCATTTTTCACCAAAAAATACCATCCTCTCCCCTTAACGTAAAGCAAACTTGGACCATTCTGACGTCCTACTCCGTATGACCGAAAATAATGTTACACGATGAACACTTTCTCCTCTGATGTGAGAACCATAATTGCATATATCAACACAACACTGAATTCACAATACTCGTATGTCAAACTATTACATACAATAAATGAATACTTCGTTGCTAGGGAAACGTGGACAGCAGATGAGCGATAATTTCAGTGTCGTTTGTTTTGCCGCATACCGTACTAAACATATCAGAGCGTGTTATTGATTTAATTCCCAATATGCTCAGTCATTTTAGTTTTGTCCTTTATACGTGCATAAATTTAATCCGAACAGAAGCAACATTGTAAAATTCTTTTGTGCGAGATCGTGCGTATTTGCTTGGTTTCCGCACAAAACCAATCCGCGGAAAGTCTAAAATTCCACATTCAGTATTCCCAACCTAACACACATAACAATTGACCTCTTCTTACCGCTTAAGTGACATATTGATTTTACTGCTTTAGGCTTTTAACATATTTTTAGAGACGTTCAATATAGTAATAATTATAAATTGGAAACTTACCACTGCAATTTCACCTAAATTGCACTGTTAATTATTGTTTTTAAATATTTGCAAAAATTAAGTAAACTCTACAACTCCACTAAAGTTACTGCATTCGTGATGCAAGTAACATTAAGGAAGCCGTGAAAAAATCAACAAGATTCCGGACTCATCATAGACTGGGGGAAAAAAAAGACAGACGTATATCACGGCGTGCTGGAATATAGTAAACACAGAAAACATTTTAAAGCAACAATGTTGAAGATAGATATTTTTGTTTTGCAAATTTGCCGTCATTTTTTTTTTTTTTTTTTTTTTTTTTTTTATTTGAATAAATTGTACATATGACATCTCATTGCATACAAATGCTACCATGTACAAAAATAGAGGCTAGACAAGAGACAGTTTAAAATGATCTAGAACATCATATCATATGAACATGAATGTAAACCAAACATAACATCAAATCATATGGGCAGAAAACATGCAATATAAAACCTAACATTACCTGATGTAGATCATCATACCATATGAACATGAAAGCAAACCAAACATAATATCAAACTATAGGAACAGAAAACATGCAATATAAAAACATAACATTACCTGATACAGCACCTTATATCATAACATACATATACCTTATATTATATTATTCGTAAATCATATCATGCTGATTTTTATGCACTGTAATCTTTCACTTCACTTTACCTAAATTCCTCGAATTACAGCACACTAAACTTGGTAAATACTACATCAACAATTCATTATTGTTACATTAACAGATACACACAACATCACACTCACAATGCATTATCTCAATCTGGCACAATATGTAACATCACAATATTAATCTGATTACTTCTAAATGTAACATATCATATAAATTGAAATGCAGTCATACTATCTCATTCACATTATTTTAGCTGCCTCACACTTCATTACAGAATATTATACTAAGAGAACTCACCTTATGGTACACCGAAATAGAAGGAACTTAATTCATTACAAATTATTATCTTATAACATCACATTACTTTGATTCTTTACATGACACATAGTCATCATCATTACCCTAATGGCATCACAATACATTACAACGAGTTATCTCTTCTTTTGATCCCATTACATTGATATAAATACAAAACAATCACTCTCATCCTATTTCATCTCATTGAACTCTAATTGCTGTACATTTAGTCACAGCCTACAAATAAGTTAACTTGTTTTAACCTAAATATTAATTATACACCATAATTTCACACCATTTTGAAGTAAGTATAGCACAAAATATTAAATATTAGCACAAAATTTGCCAACCTATATTATCATTAATATATTACGATATCTCAATTCGCGGTATCCTAATATATTACATTTATCACTTCATATAATTCCAGTCGCATCATATTAACAAATATATCACTTAATATCAGATGCACCTAGTTACACACATTCAATTGTATCATTATTGAACACTTTTTTTTTTAATACACATGATTATCCATCTATTTTCTCAATATTTACATTATACTAAACTAAAAGGAAAGAGCGACACAAACTTAATGAAACTGAGTAGTGCACAATCCATTTAATCAGTCCCCTTTCACAATTGTTTTAAAATGTTATACTGCATAGAAAATTAAGAGTCAGTACAACCAACCCAATATAATTGTAGAACATAATGTTTGCTACCTAACCCATGAATTTTCTTTTCATCTTATTATCTATTCAATTCTAATAGTCTGAGTTCTTTTAGTATTTGGGATAGCTTGTCGTCCTTCGTTTCCAGTCTGGCAGCCTCTTCTTTCAACATATGTAAGAATTCTTCGATTTTGTGTAAGGGCTTTGTCAACTGGTAGTGCAGGAAACCTGAAGCAAGCCATACAGTTACAAATTTGTTTTGTTTTGTTGGTGGGTCTAATACCAATAATGTTTGGAACCAATCCTGTAGTTGCGAATCTGGCCATATTTTTACTAGTAGAGCTTTTGCTGCTTCCCATATGGTTTTTGCAGCACCACAGTTTGTGACACGATGTTTCAGTGTGTCTGTCCATCCACATTTTTGCAGGCAGGCGAATCTGTTAAATTATGACGATGTCTCTTTTCTTCAGTTGGTATTATCTGGTTGAGATAGCAATACACTGTTGTCTTCCATGCATTCGGGATGTTTGCCATATGCATATTGCGCCATATATTCCTCCATCTTTGATTTGGAAACTTTTCAACGATACGTGGAATTTGCACATTTTTTTCATGAGGTGAGTGTAGATAATCTTTGTGTTTTGATTCTTGTCATTCGTGGCTATTGTTGGAGAATATGACTCTATTGCTTCCCAAATAATTTTCAGCGACTGCGGTAAGATGGTTGTTTTACTGCATAGTAGTGGAATGTGTTTTTGCCAGAATTTGTTGTCCATGGGATCACTTTCATCTTGTTTCGCACGAAGAATATTCCGTGTCAAAAGAGCCTGACTTTTTTCTTTAACTGCAATCAGCTGTAAACCTCCTTTCGTTGTTGGTAGGTGTAGTTGTGTTTTTGGAAGCTTGTAAAAATATCCTTTCCAGACATAGAAGCTGATTGCTCGGTCTAATACTGTGGAGTATTTTGTCGGAAGAGGCAAAATCTGTGCTACATACCACAATTTGGACAGGCAAAATACATTTATATGCCATATCCTCTCAAACAGATTGAGGGTTCTATGTATATGCTGAAATATGGACGCTCGAGTTCTTGCAGACGTAATGGACCAATTGATGTCAACCATTTCTTTGAAGGATGCACATACTGTTATTCCTAAAATTTTTGCTTCTCTTTTTATAGGGATATAATTTACAGTATGTGTAACAGGCCACTTACCTAATGGTACTAATGATGACTTTTGTGTATTTATTTGTGCACAGGATGCATTACTATATGTCTGTAGAATCTGTGGTAATTTTGTACACTCTTCTTCATCTCGGAGAAGGATTACAACATCGTCTGCATATACCCTGATCGTGAACATGGAGCATGTGGCTCGTCCAGTTTGTAATATGTCATGTGACATTCTAATAAGTGGTTCTATACCAATAGCAAACAGGCACATTGACAGAGGGCATCCTTGTCGTACCGATGATGCAATAGAAATACGTTTCGTAAAGAAACCGTTCACTTGAATTTTGGAGTGAGCACTATCATATAAGCTTCCTACAACATTAACAATTTTGTCTGGAATACAGAAGTGTTTCATAACACGTTGCAGATAGAGATGGTTCATTCTATCAAAGGCCTTATTAAAATCTATTGATAACAGTGCTGCTTTTTCATCTGGGAATTCTTCATAATGTAAAATTGTATCACGAATGGTGACAAGGTTATGAATTATTGATTTGTCCGGTACACTGCAAGTTTGGCCTATTTCAAAAATATCTCGAAAGGTTGGTTTTAATCTGTTCGCTAGTATCTTCATAAATAACTTATAGTCTGTGTTCAAGAGCGTGATTGGACGATAGTCCGACACTGTACGTGGCTGTATAACTTTCGGGAGAAATATTACAATCCCATCACTGAAACCCTCAACTACAATCCCACTATCAAAAATGTAATTGAACAATTCAACTAATGTGTCTTTAATTAAAGTCCAATGTATTTTATACAGTTGATATGTAAGTCCATCGGGTCCAGGGGCAGTATTCTTGGGTGCAGTTTCTATTGCCATGAGAATTTCTTCTTCTGTAATTGGTAACTGAAGATCGCGTTGCTGCTGCAAATTCAAGTGTCTGTTCACATGCTTGAGTAAAGTGTCCGTTTCCGTTACAGAGGTGGGAGATGCAGAATAAAGGGATTTGAAGAAAGTTTCAACTTCTTTAATACAGTCTGAGTTAGATGTTAATTCTGTTCCTTCCGTTGTTTGGAGGTGGGATATGTGTTTAGTCCTAGCGTTACGTTTTTCCTTTACAAGATGGTATAGGGCACATCTTTCATCTTCGCTTACTGTTGGCGTTCTCGCACGTATCTTTACACCGTCCATGAATTTTTGTTGAAGAGCACAAATAGTCGATTTAGTGTTTAAAATTTCTTGCCACTTATTACCGCCTGTCTGTTGTGCATCATATAATTCGTTTAAAAGCTGATAGTAAAAGTTCAATGTTTCCCTATTTTCTGCGGCTCGAATGATACCTGCTTGTTGAAAATAGGCTTTTATTCCAGGTTTTATAATATTTAACCACTTTTGCAGGATGTTGAGTTTGGAGTTGTTGGCTCTGATTGTTAATTTCTCAAAATGTTGAGAAAATTGTTCACTGATTTCAGGAATATATAGTAAGGTATTGTTCAGTTTCCAAAAGCTCTTACCATACAGGGGAAGAGGAATATCAGTCTGGAGCGAAAGGAGGACACAGTCATGGTCAGAAAATGGCGTGGGAAAAACTTGTATACGGTAGACATATTTACTGTGTGTTTTGGTGATATAGAATCGATCTAATCTAGATGCTCCATTTTGTCGGCGAAACGTATATTCTACTCTATTACCATGGAGAAGTTCCCAAGTATCTACTAATTGTAGGTCTTGTGTCATATTAGTCAAAACTGGAGATGGATTATACTGCCCCGTTTGATCTTTCGCGTGAAGCACACAGTTCCAGTCCCCACCTATCAGTAGACAGTCATATCTGTGGCGAAGGAAGAAAGGGAGTTCCTTACTTAGAAAATTTTCTCTTTCTTGGCGATGATTGGTTCCAGAAGGAAGATATACATTGAGCACCTGAATGTTATTAACCTTCATAGATATCACTCGTCCGCTTGGATGTTTTTCAATGGCATCTACTGCAAGTCCACAACGATAAATAACTGCCGTACCACGATTTTCATCACCAGTGTTAACAACGTAATCGTACTCCGGTCCTATGAAATCAAAGTTTTCTGTATTCACTTCCTGCAACAGTAGCATATCTATACTGTTTTGTTTTATGAATGCATTTAGTAACGACTGTTTATTTTTGCTTTGTAAACAATTTATATTTAGTGTCGCATAATTTCGTAGTAGCACCATATATTGTAGTATATAAAGTAGTGCAAGTATTGACTTGCAGTATGATATGGATATTCCTGTCTGCATATTCTACGTCCAAAAATATTTATGATTCACAGTCGGTAAGGAAGTCTCCAGTCCTATTGGTTTTATCTTCCTTAGGAAGAGATTTTCCATCAGCACCGTCCTTTTTACTGCCCTCTTTGGTACGACCATAGATTGCGTAGGGGTGAGGTCTTGGACTGTTCTTGATCTTATTGCTAGGATACGTGTTTGTTGTGTTCTTTTCGCTGGCGCTGCTACCAGGAACCGCCCCATCATCGCGACTTCTCAGACGTGGGTCCCGTGTACACTCATGTTGCGCCATAGGTTTAAGTTTCTTAGGTGGTGTTTCAGTAGGTTGCCCTAATTTTTGGTTTTCTTCGCGATCAATTGTGGATTCTCCAGGATCCAAAGGTGTTTTTATTCCAGCTGAAGTATTTGTTATTTCCATGTCATCATCGATAACTGTAGGTTGTTCCTTATCCTGTGCGACCTCAGCTGCATCATTTGCTGTATATTCTGTGGTGTCCATAATATTTTGTTCATCTTCTGTAGTCACTGTTTTTATGGCCTCAGTCTCTGATGCGGTGTCAGTTTCTTCTTCTACAGGTGCTTCACGTTCCGTGGGACGTTCCATCGTTTGCACTTCATGTGGCGCCTCACGTTGCTGTATGACTGTTCCCGAAACAATGTCACTTAATAACATTTGTCGTTGTTTGACATTAACATTCATGGTGGTTTTCCTCTGAGGGCAGTCTTCTTTCTTATGATTGGGCTCATGGCACACATAGCATAAAATCGGTTGTCCCACATACGTGATGTGTGCGTTATATCCCGCAATGGATATCGATCCTGGAATATGCTTCTTAATTTCCATTTTTACCGCACGAACGCCATTGTTAACTGGGAAAGGATAAGCTGTGCTCCACTGTTCTTGTCTCACTGAATGAACTACACCATACGTATTTAACGCTGTTTGAATTAATGAACTGGGCACCTCCGGGGTAAATTAAACACTCGGACAGTTACGGAAGGAACATCTGCCTTGCTTACTTTCACTTGTGTTTGTTCACCATTATTATATTTGAAATCTGTTGTACCTTCATGTTTGTGTATTAGTTTTTCATATATCGTAGGCGATATCACTTTTATATATAATGATTTTTCTTGTGTATTTAATTGCAACATATCTACCTGTTCTGTGTTTAAGTTGAGAGTTTGTTGTATCCAAAGATGTACATCCATTGCCATAGGACGAGTAGCACTACCGTCAAATTGAACTTTAATTGTATTAAGTCGTCGAATTGTAGCCATGTTTGGTTTTCCTGTTGTCACTTTTCTCAAATATGAAGAAAAGACACACGCGAAAGTATTCGTAAGAATGTAAACACCGCACGAAATACTTCGGTTTAATACAACACTTATAGTATACACACACTCCGCGTACACGAACTCACTAGATAACCGCTCCCGTAACCTCGACCGTACTCTGCCGTGGTTGAAGCGAGACTCAATGGAGATTTTATTACAACTAATTAGAAATTCGTCTTTCAGGTACGTAATAAACGATCTTCGCACAAAATAATGTACGATACACGAGCTGTATGTTTTCTTTCAATTCTCGGAAATTAAAAAAGCTCAACTACGTTTCGCTTTTTCAAACTTTTCCTCGAACATGAAAACTTCAACATACCGCTCTTGTAACGCATATTACTATTGCAGAACGAAAATTGGATAGTGAGCAGTTAACCTCTTTTTCAGAATAGAGGAGTACATTTTATAGGCTGCGTTTAGCAAACTAATTCCTCTACAGTTTTCACAATTTCGTACTTATCAGACAGGTTGAAGTAAATCTGCTGTAGACAAGATCTTCATCCTCACTACAGAATGTCTGAAATCTATTCAAATGCAACTGTGACGATTGAAAAACAAGTCAATGCCTTTAATCAGAAGTTAGGTTTAGTTCCAGTCTGCGTCTCTGAAGCAGTTTGCGATCCATCTTTGTCTCATTGTTTAATATGCAATTCCATTTCGGAAAGCTGCTGAGACGCCTCAGACACACAAAGGATACATTTCCGTAGTAACGCTCCATTGTAAGATACTTTATTTCGGCCCTGTTATTAATTTAGTACTTGGAAATTGACTAACTTTCACGGCAGCCTCGTCTACAGCATATTTCATTTCACGGCGTCGCTTCTGATATTAAAATTCAGCGACTTTAATTGTGTTCAGTTCCCGCAAGAAGACTTTTCCTAAACAAGCCTTCCTCTAAACCAGGTTGTTCCCAAAATCAGGGAATAATTATCTGGAGGATCTTCGTCGTCGAGTTGTAAGGCAATAAGGCAGAGCGCAATCCCCAGGAGTCAGGTGTGGGTAGAAGTGACGTAGCGGGTCAACTTGGTTGTTCTTTATTTAGATCTTGCAACAAGGCTTATATTTTAGTCATAAACCATGGCCTACAGTGCTTCAGCTTCGGTACAAGATTAAAAACAGAATTGTATTACCTGCAACGCTCGCAGGTTTATTAAGTTTGCTCCTGTACAAGACATCGTATGTCATACACTTGCAACTCCAGATATTAGCAGTCCTTAAGGTACGTTTTCCTCGGTGTGACTATTGCGATGATCGTTCAACAATTATTGCTGAACGATGAAACGTTGAACGATAATCGTTGGTTACCATTTTGCCCGGAGCGTCTACGATTTGTTGATTTTTCACTAGTCGCTGTTTTCATTTGCAATCGCATAGTTCTAGAGCAGCCGTGGCGAAAATGTGATCGTGCGCCGAGCCACTGTGTAGCCTGCAACGTGCATAGCACCTATGGAGGCAAGTGAAGTGAAGCAACTGTCTGACTTATTAACGGATTTTCATTTTCCTTACGTCAAGCACTTAAATATAATTTTATACAATACAAGGCTACAAACTAATGTTTAGTACGTTTAACGAAGAAAGAAATGAACAATATCACAACCTAAAATTAACCGTCTTCAGAATGTCTCTGCGACAGAGTTTCAAAATCAGGGATTATGTCACTTACTGCCAGTCGTAGTTGATCACGAAGGTATTTGTCAGTCGTGATCTAAATTTCGTTTTTACTATTTTAATTGTTGAAAATAATTTTTCACAAACGTAAGTTGTAGCGAACATGGCTTCAACAGAGCAAGCGAAAGAACGAAGCTTCGGATATTTATTTTTTGGCAAAGATTTGAAAGTTCAAGATTTGTCAAGTCCTTACATCTAGCTTTCATTTGACGTCACATAGTAAATCAGTGAGTTCAAATTGAAGAGCTAACCGCATTATTCGTACATCTGCTGAAAAAGGGTCGACGTAAAGAGATGATGATGATGATGATGATGATGATGATGATGATGATGATGATGATGATGATGACGATGATAACAACAATAACACTTAACCTTTTAATGTTTCATCAGTAACATGTAGTATAATGCCGTTTTATGTTATACAACCGTTTTCCTCGTAATACTTGTGAACAAATCATACATTTAATATTCTCATCATACTGACAGCAAAAAAATGCGTCCTCCCATCCTACTTGGAACTTTCGTACATGGTTTCGAGAGAGACATATGCCACTCGCAGGTCAGAGACAAATACAAATGGAACGGAGTTTGACTCCAGTGAGTGAGAGGGTGGGGGTTGGCGGATGTTAGAAGCAAGGGAAATGCACAGCTGTCACTGCGAGCCACAATGTCTCGCGAGTCACGTTCTTGCCACGGCTAGTCTACAGACTAAATAATATTATTAACATAAAGTAATCAAATGCTGATAAGAGAATATTTTCTTACTCGAAACGAAAATGTTTGCTCAACAATTAAAGTGACATATCGCCATTAACTTTGATTTAAAGAACAACAATGACCGACAAGCACCCAGGAGGCAATTTGCGGAACCATCGCAGTGCAGTTGTTTTCAATAAGCCGCTTCGAACAGCCATGATTCTTCTGTTGGTTTCTGTCCCACGAGAATTATTAGAGACTGTTCCGATGAACCACGCGACCACATCCATATTCTCTGCCCACTCCCCGCTTCTTGCTTTTCGTAAATTATACACTAGGTATAACACGTTTAAAAATAAATTACATTTTTTAGCGAAAAAGCCACGTACGTTGGAAGTGGGAAATGTTTTAGAGTACTTTAAAATTTACGATCTAGTTACTCTTTATACGTTTTAGTAAAAAAAAACACATTCCAAACAAAAAAAAGAGGCGTTGTGTGCGTGGAGAATGTGTTTCTTGTGTGAGAATTTGTTTTCGCTGGTCAACTTAGCAGCAATTTAGAGGCGGAGTGCATAAATTACCTGTGGAGTTTACGTAGGCAATAGCGTTCACTACATCAAATCACCATTCGCCGATTTTGTGGGGAAAAGGAGCGGAACAAATTTATTTATTCATTTTAATGGATCTGTTTATATTACTAGGCTTGTAGATCACGACATATTAACAGACTGCGTGTATGTGCGGACAAAAGTGTTTCTGCACAGGGTCTAATATATTTTCTGAACGCAGGGTTGAGATAAACGGGAAATTCTACGGTTCTACGGAAATTTTCAACCCAGAAGATACAACAAACATGACTCAGACTTTCGTAGTGGTGTAGTTTAAACTTTTTCCATTCAATTTCATTCAAAGTACAGACTTAAATGAAAATATACAGGGTGTATCGAAAGAAGTGAGCAAAACTTCAGATACAGACTACTCATAATTATATATAAAATAAAAATGGTTATATCAACATGGGTCCGGAAATGCTTGGTTTCTGAGTAGAGCTTGCAGGTGTGATCATAGTGCACTTCATTATGTTTGTTTGCTAGAATTATTTTGATGCATTCTGTTTACATTTCCTTATGCGAACTGTTCAAAATGTCCAACTCCTGCCTGAATACAGGCCGCAGATTATAGTATAATCGAGATCCGAACACGCTTGACCTCCACGTTCACCAGATTTCAATCCATTGCACTTCTTTCTTAGGAGGTACTTAAAGTCGCTGGTGTATTCGACTCCTGTGTATGATGAAAGAACCTTCCATTAGAGGATTCTGCAAGACTGTCAGACAATAAGAACTAGCTATGCAGGACTTTTGGAGCTATAGCAGTTATGCACGCCATTCAGTTCATAGCCACACAAAATTTAGCGTTACAGGATATAAGGAAACGTTATATAAAAAATATGACGTATATTTTTAAATTAATAGAAAGTAGCCTATATTTCAAAATTGATAATGTTATAGAAGAGCACATTACTCCCATTGAAAAAGCCTAATACCACAATATACTTCTATAACATTAAAAATGAACCCACTGGTGTATTAAACAAACTATAGTTAACACTTCAAAAGCATTCTAGATGTTGTTCTATTATGTTAGATTGCACTCCAGACATCACTTATGTTTGTTAGATTTATTTCAATTTCTGGACGAAAAATGTCGGTAAGGGGCATTTTCGTTGATTCTGTTTTATTACTTACGTAACAGTATGTGTAGTATTTTCATGTCAGTGTCTATGTTGCTGTAATTGTGATTGGAGTCTGTGATGTGTTCTGCGTAGGTTGAATTGTTCTGTGGTTTGGTTATGGCTGTGATATGTTTCTTGTGACGTTGTTTTAAATGATCTTCCAGTCTGTCCAATGTAGAAGTCATAGCAACTATTGCATGATAGTTTGTATACACCTGTTACGTGGTATTTATTTGTGTGTCTTGTCTATGTGTTAAGCTGTTTTTATAGTGTGTTCTGTATGAAATGTTGTATTTTAGTTTCTTGAAAGTTAGCTACACGTCTAGCCAAAAAACCAGAAATGTGATACTCTAGAACAATATTAAATTTACAAATATATAAAAACACATTCCCAACACATTCTGAATACTCAATTCAATTTCAAAACACAAATCCTTTTCGACACAATAATGAACACACCCACCACAACAGGAAACCAGAAGATGGCGCTGGACCTTCACTAGGCTTTGGACAATGAAGGACATCACTTCGAAACTGGTCAGCCAGGTAATTCCTCATATTAACAAAGTGAAAAGTTATAAAGTTAATCAGTGATCATTATAAGTATTGAAATGTATATAGAACAATGAGAAATCTAGTTATAACAAGTACTGAAAAAGACAGCGACATAAGAGTAGATATAAATGATACTGTAAAAGAATTTGAGATACGAAAATCTAGAAAAACTAGTAGCTTGTGCAGCAAATGCTGCAAACTAAGTTCATTAGACGTTCAAATAAACATTTTTCAGATTTATTTTCAGTGAAGAATACCAGACATTCTGAAAGTTATTTGCTTTCATAACAATGAAAGATACTCTCTCTCGAGCCAATACTGAAGAGAACCACGCATATAAATATCTACACCACACCACCATTAAATATATGAAAAGATCCAACCCCACTTGATTAATAACTATAAAAATATTTGATTTCCAATAATATTATTATTTTACGTAAGTTTTATAGCTTTCAGTAACATATACTATATAACCGCCACTCAATAAAATATAGAAATCAAAATCTAATTTAAGTTATTCTCTACATCTACTTATATAACCCCAAAACGTTTCACTTTCATATCATCAATATAGCATTAATATGTATAATTAATGAAAAATACTCACATCATGGCATTAACTACAATAATATTTCATTTCTAATAGTAATAATGTAACAAACCACCTCAAGTTTTGTAGTTTTTAATATCCAATACACAGCTGTACCCAGAAAATTACACACCACAGAATCGAACCTGTGAATTATTTTTAGTAAGTAAGTTTTTAATAACCAATTTAATTTGAGCTCTAAATATGTCAGCATTCTTGCAGATCATGGCCTTCGTGTAATATTGTTTACTGTAGTGTGTATTTTGTTTTATTCTGAAATGCAATTAGCTAGTTCTCAAAACTGACGACAGATGGATTTTGGAAAATAGGAAAATTATGTTGAAAAATTGACATTTCACTGAAAACTGTTATTTTTCTGAAAAACTTTGAGTTCCAAGCTTCAAAATGAGGGGTCATTTATTAAAATCCGTTCAGCCGTTTTCCCGTAATTTCCATTACCAGTTCAAATTATATATATAGATGATTTTGGCTGTTGAAAAGTAACAAATATAACATTCAATATTGTAATAGATCTTCTGATACCATCAGAGTATGAGATTGTTTGGTTATGTTTATAGTTTTATTTAACTCGAATCACTCATCACCACTAACCACCTGAGCTACAACCAAGAGGGGGCAGAGCACACGAGACTTTGTACCCCCGCAACAGGTAAACTAGAGACGTCCCTGATTTTGGCCGTCATTTGTCATTTAGTATTTCTGGTGATATTTTCTAATTATTTGTCATTTCCAGACACAAAGCGTTCGATTTCTTGGGATGTCCTTGTTTCCTTCGTCATTATCACTCGTCAGACATGACTTCCATACTCCATCGGCAAGACTATCGTGCTATCAAAAAGGAGTGCGTTATATGGCAGTAAAAATGTTTAATAGCCTCCCTATGGATATAAAAAATGAAACTCAAAACATAAAATTATTTAGGGCCAAATTAAAGAAGTACTTAATTTCTCACGCCTTCTATTCTGTAGGTGAATTCATGACATTCAATAACACTTCATGAAATTCATACTAAAACTTTGTGTTGTACTAGTAGACTATATTGCAAATCTCAACTGTATATATTTCATCTAGACTGTGACTATAAATTAAGACTTTATAATAGTATTAAGTTTTTTGACTTGTTCCATATTCTAGCTGTAAAGCAATGTATGAATACCATGGAATGTTAATAAATACAATGCAATACAATGCACTCTTGTCGCAACGAGATAACAATCTTCCTAGATAGTTTGTCAATAGTACTGTTTAATGAACTAATGAATGAAGTAGTTACATACCAAGACCGTGCGCCTGAATACTGTCGTTTGTTGTACTGCAGGTTGTTTGCTGTGTGATACCTGCAAATTGTAAAAATAAATGCCATCAGTTTCTTCAAGACTTTCACTTTTTGGTTAGACAAGTACTTATTCTTATACACTTTAACAAAAACTACTAACATTAAAATTGCTTGGAATAATAAAAAAAAGAAGCGGGAAATTCTGGAAATAAGAAAACAACATTATACTCTTGTAACAAATAATGCAAATTACCATCAGACACGACACCATGGAAACTCCAAACATATTCAATAAAATACTTTATCTCAATTTCTAAACTGTAGTATCTTAAAGACAGTACATTTTTCATATTTCCATTCCACTGTGTCTTACTGAATAACATTTTGGGAAAATTCTTCAGATAGTAAAAATGTATTTTTACCAAAAATAGCAATTAGAATAAGAGTTGCAGCAAAGTCTAAAGAATCGTGTAGACTATTTAAAAGATAACATAGAAATGCAGGTCTTAACAGACCAGTACATAATTATAGGCCTACTCTTTAGTTTTTTTAGTAGGTTATTTACGACGCTTTATCAACATCTTAGGTTATTTAGCGTCTGAATGAGATGGTGATAATGCCGGTGAAATGAGTCCGGGGTCCAGCACCGAAAGTTACTCAGCACCTACTCTTTAGTAAACGTCCTCTTATGTACTAAACAAAATTCTCCAACTAATTCAACCATCATCAAATTTATCATGCTATTAAAAGGGAGTACGTTACACGGCAATAAAAATGTTCAATAGTCTTCCTGAGGACATCACAAACCATAACCAAAACCCTGCATTATCTAAGGTAAAACTAAAAAGTTACTTTTCTTAGTAGGTTATTTTACGACGCTTTTTCAAGTACTGTGGTTATAATAGGCTATAGCGTATGAAAGAGTGATAATGCCAGCGAAATGAGTCCAGGGTCCAGCACCGAAAGTTACCCAGCATTTGCTCTTATTGGGTTGAGGGAAAACCCCGAAAACGCCTCAACCAGGTAATTTGTCCCAACCAGGATTTGATCTCCGGCCCGCTCGTTCCACGGTCAGGCGTCCTAACCGTTACTCCACAGCGGTGGACAAAAATTACTTAATATCTCATACTTTATATTCTGTAGACGAATTCTTGCCATTTCACAATACTGTGTAATTATTAATGTAATTTACTATTATTATATATTACTATTCTTATTTTTATCATTATTATTATTATTATTATTATTATCATTATCAATAATTGTCTTATTTTTTATGCTTTGTATGTCTCATTTATTTTAACCTGCTGTTCACATTTTATTATACTTTTTCCTTTCTTTCTGTATGTTATATATTATGTCTGATTTCTACTTACTTGTTGTTTACATTTTATTATTATTATCTTATTCAGTTTTGTGTGTAAAATTGTAGTGTACGTTGTAAATTTGTAGTGTTTTTGTAACGCAGTTTTACTCCTGGTTGAGTGTTAGAGAAGGCCGTATGGCCTTAACTCTGCCAGGTTAAATAAATCATTATTATTATTATTATTATTATTATTATTATTATATTCTGGGAATATTTCATATAATATAGGCCTATACTGTGATTAACCATATTTGAATTTTTATATGTTAAACATAAGAAAGTGACATGTTCTTTATTCTTGCTGTACAGTAACTGTAAGGTTATCATGGAACGAATAAATCTGTCTATGAGCTTCAACCAATCAATACTTGACATGTGCAAATCCTTCTTCTTATGCTAAGTATGGCGGTAGACCAATGTTTAAGAAGCATAAATTAAAGGATGTCCACTCTCTCTGACAGAGAGGTGAGTGTTCCAGGAATAAAACCCGAGTACACACAATTTTTAATCTGATATTCTAGCAATTTAATCATTGTACAAGATCTGCTGTGCATTTTTTCAATGATAGGAATGTAATGAAATATGTGAGACTGCCTTTTGATACGATACATCAGAATTTATGAAATCAATCATATAGAAAGTGACTTGAAATTAAACTGTAGACGGAATGAGGAATCATCAAACAATCTTGTCATCCAAACCTGTTGTCAGAAATGATGTAGGCGCACGATATGATGCAAAACAATTAATCAAACGTCAGCTGATGAGTAAAACCACATGAAAACATCAACAAATAACAACAACAGGCCTGATGCAACAGGAACAGATGACAACACACACCATCTGCGTCGTGTTTTGTTACCTCCTCATCATCTACTTGACATAACGAGCGGCCATATTTAATTAATGGTTCTCTCCAGATTCTATTACAGCACTCCTACCCGACACTTCTGCTGTCTGTGATTTTATGCCAAACTTGATGCTTCAGCTCGTAAATATGAGGATTTTAATTAAGGGTTTTTCCTTACACAGTTGTGAAATATGGGGTACAATATTCAATTTATACAGCGAAGGAAACGTGGTGATTTCAAACACGGGATAAAAATAGTTTTGGTCGTGAATTAATTGCTTTAGAGGATAGCACACGGAGGTTTAATCTTCTTTCTGATGTTATTGTGTCAATGACTACCATCATTATATACATATATTACTATGGCAACCAGATTCATGTATGTTTTACTTAACTTCAATTACGACGTGCTTCTACAATTCTGTTACCGGGAGGAAAAAGGTCTTAAGTAAAAATGTTATACTTTTCAGGAAAGCAGTATATAGATTGAAATTGGTGTCAATTATAGAGTTTTTTTTTTTAATTAAGAGGTTTTTCCCGGATATTATTTGTTTATATTTCTTCTAAAATAAATCATGTTGCTTTATTTTATTTTATTAGGTTATTTTACGACGCTTATCAACATCTAGGTTATTTAGCGTCTGAATGAAATGAAGGTGATAATGCCGGTGAAATGAGTCCGGGGTCCAGCACCGAAAGTTACCCAGCAATCATGTTGCTCATGTAACAATTTTCTTGATTATTTCCAAAAATAGCCGCACTTAAGCCCTTTTATGACTAGAACCCAAACTAAGTAGAAGGGACTACGTAAACATAAGACCTTTTTCATTTCGAAATAAATGAGAAATGTAAATTATTAGGAATGCAAAATGGGTCTTAAGGAATTATAGGACTGTTTACCTGGTGCTTAAAGTTTTAAAAGGAAAGGGCATCATTATTTATTTATTTTATTGGGTTATTTTACGACGCTGTATCAACATCTAGGTTATTTAGCTTCTGAATGATATGAAGGTGATAATGCCGGTGAGATGAGTCCGGGGTCCAGCACCGAAAGTTACCCAGCATTTGCTCGTATTAAGTTGAGGGAAAACCCCGGAAAAAATCTCAACCAGGTTACTTGCCCCGACCGGGATTCGAACCCGGGCCACCTGGTTTCGCGGCCAGACGCGCTGACCGTTACTCCACAGGTGTGGACGGCATCAATATGTGATAAAACGGCTAAAATACAAGTTAGAACTTTTTAATAAGGAACCATGGAAAGTAAACATGTGATGTTTGTAAGGAATAAAGTATTAAATATATTTGAGTCCTTTATTCTGTGTGTGCTCGATTCAAAAAATACTTAGGGTATTTGGTAACGCTCTATAAATCCAGTCAGGAGCCTTATTTGACTTTAGCCGTTTTACCAGATTGTAGAGAATTGTTTCCGCTTTCAGAATATATAAAAATCTCATTTTGACAAAAAACTTACTTAAGACCTTTTTCCTCCCGGCCACAGAATTTATACTTTTGTCAATTTATTGCTTTGAAAACAATCTGTAACGTATGGTATTTTCAAAAATGCACATTACTTTGTAATTTCCTATATAGCCTACATTTTTAAAGAGAAAATCAAAGAGCAAATAAATTTTATTTTTTGGATTGAAGAAATAGCCATTCCACTCTAAATAATTTCAATGATTCATACCTTTGTCATATGTGGGCTACTCTAAATTCATATTTAAGTTCTTCTTTTATTATTCAATATTATTACATTTTACTGGGTATACTTTGTCTTCTTAGGCAGCCCACTCTGGTGGTAAGTTTTGTAAATGAAATATACAGAGTGGAAGTGAAATAAACCTGCAGATTTTCAGAGCGAATAGCTCATGTTTTACGTACAAAAAAGTGCTATACCGTATTGGTGGAAATGTTTTTTTTTTTTTCTCCCCCAAACGTTTAACACCCTCTTGTTCGGTAACTATTACGAGTAGGATCGTGATGTTTGTCCATATCGATAGAAATATAATAAAGAATCATTTATCCCTCTGACGCACGTATTTAATAATAATAATAATAATAATAATAATAATAATAATAATAATAATAATAATAATAATTTATTTAACCTGGCAGAGTTAAGGCCATACGGCCTTCTCTAACACTCAACCAGGAGTAAAACTGCGTTACAAAAAACACTACAAATTTACAAAGTACACTACAATTTTACACACAAAACTGAATAAGATAATAATAATAAAATGTAAACAACAAGTAAGTAGAAATCAGACATAATATATAACATACAGAAAGAAAGGAAAAAGCATAATAAAATGTGAACAGCAGGTCAAAATAAATTAGACATACAAAGTATAAAAAAATAAGACAATTATTTCAATAGTATGGTTGGTTTTCGTGTCAATTTAATTTAAAAACACTAATTTCAAGCTACTGAACGCTGCAAACAGACTGCAACGTCATAGCGTACAGAGGCAGACCTGAGTTCGTTGACCTCTTACATCTTTATTACGAGAAGAAAAATTACTGTGTTAGCGGCGATGTTGCCAGACTGCTGGAACTTCCAACTTAATTTTCTAATTAAGCGTTCATTTAATCACAAACGTAATACAGGTTTTCTACTCTTTCAAGTGTACTTTATCGCCCCTTTCAATCTGCAAGTTTATTTCACTTCCATCCTGTATATGAAAAAGAAGGGATGAAATTTGAAATCTGGTGAAAAGAGTTTAATTAGAAAGTAGAAACACACGTAGGTATTTTAACATAGAAGGATTCATGGAAAATATATCAAAAACAAGAAACTTGCACGTCCAGAAATAATGTCAAGAAGGCTACGTGAAATGAATTTACTCCTCAAATTCTTAAGACAGTTAACAGCAATTTCTCTGAACTTGTAAATGCTCCATGTTTATCTGTACACCCAAGACACGATTTAGTTGAATTTTGTCCGAAATTTGTAACAAGTCATAATTTTTTTTCCATAAACACTGCTCGCCAACTCGACAACACAATTATCCCCAGTTTTACTTAAAAAATGTGTTATTGGTTGGGAGAGCAATATTCACAATTCTCGATGGACCACTGCACAGCAGTTAAGGATCTGACTACAGTAAACTCAGTTGATAAAGTGAGATCTAGATCCCGTCTACAAATTTTATCGTCGATATGATTAATGTCTCAGTTTACGAATCTTTATAAATGAAAACAAGCTCCTTGGCAACCGTTAAACAACTGACAGTCGTCAACTTGTCTTGATCATCTTTTGTCTTTTGGTAACGCACCCAGCATGTGCAGGTCCATCGCTGTGCAGTAATGGTTAGTATGTGTGACCGTGAAACCAGCGGGACCGGTTTCAAATCCTGATTAGGATAATTTATCTGGTTGAGGTTTTTCCAGGAGTTTTCCCTCGACCTAATAAGAACAAATGCTGGATAACTTTCGGCGTTGGACTTTAGACTCATTTCACTGGTATTATCACCTTCATTTCATTAAGACGTTAGATAAAAATTACAGTTGATACAGCGTCGTAAAATGACCGAAATAAAAATAATATGTACCGTACGTTTTCCTGTCCTTGATTTTCCCTAGAATGGAGCGGAAACGTTGTATCTTTCTACGTTCATGACGCGAAAACGCAATAGCTTGCGCTGCAAAAAAATAGAGACTTGAAGATCTAGGTTTCTTTCATACAGGGACATCATTTTATTTTTACTAACATTTCTAATATTAATCTGGCTATACCTTTCGATCAACGATTAAGAACCGGAAACACCTTTTGCTACCCCCTTCCACGACTGGAGTTCGATGATACTGGAGTAATATACAAACAAATCACTTTACTAGGTATAGGAGGGAAGAAAAGTAGTTCATCCATTTACGTAAACTAGGAAATATCGCGATTTTGAGTTTGGTAATTTTCATTAGGTTTTTGTTTAATCAAAATACAGTACAGTATTAACAATGAGTGTTTTTACTCACGAACTGAGCTATCCATTCGGACGTATTCATTATGTATAATATACTATCTACAGCACATTAGCGTACAATATAGAGAATGAAGTTAAATTGAAAAATAATCATAATATGGATATTTAAACACATTTTTGAAAATGGTGGCCGTTCATTTCGATACAGGCTTGAGTTCTAATGTGCATATTATCGCACTATAGACTATTGTACGTAATTCCAATTACCAGGTTCGTACTTCGTGTCAGTAACTCATGTTGAAATAATTCTGTACCTACTCTATAAAAGAGACCTTACGTACTGTAAATTCAATTTTCACTTCTGCCCGATCCGAAAAGATACAATTACTCAGACATGCTATCTACTGTTCTTCCAAGCGGTTACGTCGCAGCGTCGTAGAAAGGGAGGAAATCACGTGACAGTTAATTACTTAACGAGGCCCTTTTATTTAAGTTATTTTAAACAATTGTATGGGTATAATATTACGTAGACGTCCAATTCCTAACAGAAATTAATGTTCTCAGAAAAGAGCTAAGACTGTCCAGCCACTAGAATTTACAGAGAGGCGAATAGAAGCAGGTGGGAGAAACCGGGATGCGACGTAGGCAAATGGAAAATGATGCAATATTGAAAGCTGTTTCATCACTGGAAAACGCGAATAAATTTTTGGAACGTACTGTTTACTATGACAGTAAGGCTACTATGACTGTATATGCGGTCTTGGATCTGTGTGGAGGACGGTTGAACTTCATTAGTAGAAGGGGTGGGAGTGAAGTACATTCAAAAACTCAGGTACAATAAAAATTGAAGTAAATAGTAATATGCGTTACAAGAGCGGTATGTTGAAGTTTTCATGTTCGAGGAAAAGTCTGAAAAAGCGAAACGTAGTTGAGCTTTTTTAATTTCCGAGAATTGAAAGAAAACATACCGCTCATGTATCGTACATTATTTTGTGCGAAGATTGTTTATTACATACCTGAAAGACGAATTTCTAATTAGTTGCAATGAAATCTCCATCTTGGTTTCTGTTCAATGACGGCAAATTTGTAAAGCAAACATATCTATCTTCAACATTGTTGCTTTAAATTGTTCTTGTTTACTATACTCCAGCAGGCCGTGATATACGTCTGTCTTTTTTTTCCCCCAGTCTATAAATGCGAACTTAAAACAAACGGTAAGGTTATGTAATGATTTATTTTTCATTTTAATATTTTAACAATATTATTTATATAACATATTGCAGTAATAACATCGGTATCTGGAATCTTGTTGATTTTTTCACGGCTTCCTTAATGTTACTTGCATCACGAATGCAGTAACTTTAGTGGAGTTGTAGAGTTTACTTACTTTTTGCAAATATTTGAAAACAATAATTAACAGTGTAATTTAGGTGAAATTGCAGTGGTAAGTTTCCAATTTATGATTATTACTATATTGAACGTCTCTAAAAATAATATGTTAAAAGCCTAAAGCAGTAAAACCAATATGTCACTTAAGCAGTAAGGAGAGGGAAATTGTTATGTGTGTTGGGTTGGGAATACTGAATGTGGAATTTCACACTTTCCGCGGATTGGTTTTGTGCGGAAACCAAGCAAATACGCACGATTTCGCACAAAATAAAATTATGTCCCTGTACAACACAACCTGGGCTGTTCAGTCACTATGATACGATAATCGAGTCTGCGAGAGGAGATGTTGGTGTCCTAGGGGTAGTGCTCAAGCCATTTTTCTATTGCCACCCCCGTCATGTCTCTACCTCTGCAATCAGCATTTTATGACCAAGGTTGCCAGGAGGATCATAAACCAATTTCCTGCTCTTACTCCCAAATCGTGCCTAGCAACGCCCCCCCCTCCCCTTGTTCTGCGTCAGACTCGGTGGGATTCAAAGCGGTTTATGTACTCTCGTCACATTTGCATCCTGGAGGGGTTGCAGTTCTTCTTCGCACTTGTCAGCACTCTTGAAATCAGCCAAGACATATTGCATTAAATTAAATATTTTACAAGCGTTAGTTTCCAATCTGCCACAGACCACCCTCCATACAACGGTATGTGGAAAGTAATGAATTCCCCTCACTTGTTGCAGTTTTAACATTATACTGTCATGTTTGAAATTTATTTCGTACTTTACCACTACCGTTATTGCTGGAATTAAAACGAAACCGGATTATGACGTTTCAAGGCGTCAAGGGTGTCCATGGCAAGGTACTTTGAGTTTCTAGGCTTTCACGGTGACTGTGATCAGAATTAGGCTTTCGGGTATTCCGTCGTGCCCTGGAACTTGACATTTCTCTTACAGGCTCCATGTTCAGGGCACATAGACAAGAGCCTACTCTGTTGGGTTCGCTACGGACGGCTGAGCAAAGGATTTAATATAATAATAATAATAATGATTTATTTTAGCTGGCAGAGTTAAGGCCGTAAGGCCTTCTCTTCCACTCAACCAGCAAAAAGTGTATATACATATGCATGAACTTACAAAGAATTCAACAATTTGATTTAGATGAGAGTTACATGTATACAAGAGTTATTTACGAATTAAACAACAAAATACTATGAACTATTAATTAAACACTGAAATAAACTGGGTAGCAGAATTAAACTAAAATACATAGAATGTTAATATATTTCAAATTATATTAGATAATAGAAAGAGATTATTATGAGACAATTTTGAAAATGCAGCACAATCAGGATGATGTCTAAAGAAAAAAAGCAACAGTGTAGTCAGTAATATTTTAAATCAGTATGATTGGAGTGAAATGCTAATAAGGTTATCTTTTAAGCTGTTCTTAAAGGTGTTTGTTGTCTTGCAGCCCCTAATACTTTGTGACAAGGAATTCCATTGACGCGAGGTGGATATTGTAAAAGATGAGGAATAACAAGATGTTCTATGAAGAGGTATATTTAGCGTGCCACAGATAAGTGATCTGGTATTTACGTCGTGGTTAGAGTATAGATAAGAGAAACGAGACGAAAGGTAATTTGGTGTTGAGGTGTGCAGAATTCGAAAGAGTAAAGACAAAGAGTGTAAAGTTCTGCGTTCTTTAAGTCGGAGCCACGAGAGACTTGCGAAGGACGGTGATATGTGATCATATCGTCGGATGTTGCACACGTATCTGATGCACATATTCTGAGCTCGCTGTAACTTGACTGACAGTTCAGAACTTAGATCACTTAACAAAACGTCACAATAATCGAAGTGCGGCATTACTAGGGTTTGTACTAGGGTAAGTTTTAGTTGCTGGGGCAAGAAGTTTCTCAAGCGACTCAAAGAGTGAAAGGAGGAACAGATTTTCTTTATCGTTTCTTTAACTTGAAAATTCCAACTTAGATTATTATCAAAAAAGAAGCCAAGATTTTTTACGACAGATGAATAAGGGATTAGCGTGTTGTTAAGGGTAACAACTGAAAGATTACTAATGGGCAAGTCAGAGGAGAAACATGAACACGCGCAAGACGCTGGCGTGAACGGACGTTTTATACAGTAACTTGCTCCGTATTTTTGTTCACTCCGAATGGGTGAAGGACCTGGTGTGCAGTGTTCGTCAACATGTAAGAAATGCAAAGTTAACGTGGCGAACGGCGTAAAGAGTTGCTATGTGAAAGTATATACGTGGGGTGTAACTTTAATAGTGGCAACGCTGCAGTAAAAGCGAAACGAGACGGAGTTAATTGTTGTCTCTTCTACCACATGTTAGTCTATGTCTGCCCTCAACCCCTCTAAAAGGACTCTTCCGTCTGACTCTCAGCGCATGCGCTGAAGAGAGTTGATGTCTGTGTTAGTTACAGCTCTAAGCGATTGTGTTTCGCCATGTTTACAAATCAGGAACAGCGATTTTGGCTGAATGTCAATGCACAGTATTTCCGTCATTTTTAAGCATAATCTTGAGACTAGCGTTGCGAAGAAAGCGCCCACACGTTTTGCAGAACCCTCCCATCATTTTGCAGGATAACGCAGGGGCGCACACGACACAGTCTGTAGCTGATTTGTACTGCGCTGGGGGTGGGAAGTGCTTTTCCATCCACCACATTCACCGGACTTAAGCTCCTGTGATTATGACAAACCTAACGATGAAGGAACCACTTCGTGACGTTCGATTCCGGACTGTTCCCGATATTCTGTAGGCAGTAGGGCGGTCCATCAGAAACATCAACAGAACAGGAGCTGCTACAGGGATACTACGACTTCCACATCGCTGGCAACGAGTTGTAGACAATGCTGGTTGCTACATTGAAGGACTGTAGGAGTTTCACAGATGTATCACTTGTAAATTCGTAATAAATAAATAGTTGCCATTATTAAAGTTACAACCTGTGTATCATACTAAATGTGCAAAACTTTTAAATAATGTTAAATTGTTAGAAGATGGGCGGGTAAAGTGTTGTGAAAGTGAAAATGTTAGTAGTGAAGACGAAATTGAGTTTCTGAATGTTCTAGAATCTATATGAATTGGCTGAAGGAGGAAAAAGTGTCGACTATATATTAATAAATATATTATAAAAGAAAACATTGTGATATTAATGAACTTCAAGAGAGAGTTAAGATATTAACGAAACATGTGGACGTCTTAACCAAACAGACTTAAATCAGAGTGTACGTAGGATATGTGATCGACAGATGTTGCTGATGATAATAAATATTTATTAATGATAATGAAAGGAACTTCAAGGAAGACAAAAGTGATTTGGGGGTGTACCAAGAAAAAAATATTTAAGTGCATATATTGCTTTTTATTTTTAATAGTAGCTTTCGATGTCCTGTGCTTGATGAAGGTCCCCCTACCATCCGAAGGATTGTCACGGTGCCTGTTGGAGGTCGGCAAGGGCTTGCCTGAATTATGTCCAGGGTGAAAACCAATCTGTATTCACCTCACTCTACTATGTTTCGAGTTGTGTGCATAAGGAAGCTATGAAAATAATTTACTGTACATATTTTCGTTGGCAACTTTCCACCTGTCATTTTTCAGAAGTAGAGAAAAAATTTGGGGATTCTTTATCAATAAGCTCCATTTTTCTTTTTTGCATTCAATATTTGCGTACTGTTTTACACAAAACATAACTTTAATAGTCTGGTGTTAGTACTGTAAAATTTAGTACAATAATATAAACACTCCTAACCCAAATAACTAATCTTAGTAACTTAAATGAAGTATTGATATAAAACTCATATATTATCTCCAAACTATAAGCAGTTACATGAGCTACTGCATTGAAGTCAAAAGGAGGATAGCAATGGCCGAGGAAGCTTTTATTAGGAAAAGGAACATCTTCTGCAGACCTCTTGAAAAAGAACTAAGGAAGAGACTAGTAAAATGCCCTGTATGGGTGTGGCAGTGTATGGGGCACAAATATGAACATTACGACGAAGTAAAGAGAAGCGAATAGAAGCATTTGAAATGAGGATATGGAGAAGAATGGAGCGTGTGAAGTGGACAGACAGAATAAGAAATGAAGCTGTGTTGGAAAGAGCGGGTGAAGAAAGAATGATGCTGAAACTGATCAGGTACCGTAGAGGAAAAGGAATTGGCTGGGTCACTGGCTGTGAAGAAACTGCCTACTGAAGGATGCACTGGAAGGAATGGTGAACGGGAGAAAAAGTCGGAGCACAAGAAGAGATCGGATGATAGACTACATATGGATCGTATACGGAGGTGAAGAGGAAGGTGGGAAAGAGGGAATACTGGAGAATGCTGGGTTTGCAGTGAAGATCTGCCCTTGTGCAGGAAACTATGAATGAATTAATATGATTATACTTAAATAAGACAGTAAAGGATTATTATTGGTGACGTAATACATATATGAATTGTTGTGAAATGTTTGAAAAGTCTAGGAAAGTAGGTTTTCTCTCCTATTTTATATCTCAGTTTTCATAACCGTAAAATAATATTTGTCCGAATGTATTCTCCACAGTCCCAGTAATATATTTCTTTCACAAAATATCTCGCAATGACGTAATTCGTTCTATGAAATTTTAACACCTTCTAATGTAAGTTGGCTGCATCGCACAAGCACTGTATGCCGTTTTTGTGCGAACTTGCTCTGCACCAGCCAGTCTGTTATCTATCTCCCGGGTGTCGTACTCAGTATCGTCACATATCCTTTTACCCCACCATCGCGCTCTCACACTACGAGAAGTTGGTACAAAGGCTAGTGGCACAAAAACAGAAGAAAAACTTGTAGAGATGTAGTAAATATACACAGAATAACACAAGGAAAGATAATGTGCTCCAAGCCACGGTGAAGGAACTCCGCTGAGACGGAAACAAAACACGACTAAAGCCTATCTGACCAGCCTGAATTCCTATGGGGTAACATTACATACGTGAGGAAAATTGTCATCGGGTTACATTCACGTATTATAGTCCGCGTCATCGTTTTTGGCGTGTGAAATAAGTAATGGGAACGTTAAGCGCTAGTGTTTTAAATTTGCCGCAGTCAGTCTGACAACTGTGTTTGGAAAACGGCTGATGTGACGTGTATAGGAAGTGGTTCAATTCTCAGATGCAGTAGCAACATGCTCACAAACTGGGTACTATATAACTAGGACACACGCCAAAAACGCTGGTGCCAGCTATACCCCAAAGAATACTGAAGGTGGCTTGTTGCGCCCTTCATTTCGTATTACATGCCAGAAACTAATAGAATTAAACAGAGACACAGAAATTAGAATATACTATGTAAAATAGCATATGAGTGTGTTAAAGTATTGGATGAGCAGACTGTAGAGAAAACGAAACGCGGCAACACTGCTCTTGGCCGAGACACTCCTATACTCCAGTTGTGAAGACACCGTGCTGTGGTGGGAAACATAGACAATGCTTCCATGAAATGATCTCCGTGATCCCCTGATTAAACTTCAGGTGATTTTTTTCTTGTGGGGTTGTGTAAAGGACAGAATTTATCTACCGCCTCAAGACCTGAAGAAAACTCCGAATGAAGATTGAAGAACTGTTATCCAGAGTCTGGGAGGAATTGTATTATCGCGTCACACACGCCACTCATATCGAGTATCTCTCATCTTTATTTCTGCGATAAAAACTAAAAAAAAAGTAGCCTACATTTCTTATTCTATTATTTTAGAGAAATACAGTATATTAGTTTTGAAGATGTCAGCTGCAAAAGAATAGGGAGACAAATTATTTGAGAATTCTATTATTCTCCGACTACAAGACCACTGCTGAATGGGGTTTTGCACAAAATTAAGTAACAATACGGATGACTTACAAAGGGAAAAATTATTATTATTATTATTATTACTATTATTATTATTATTTCCCCTGACCGGGCCTCTGAGATTGGGGCCCTAGACAGAAGGTCGCTGCTGCCCACAATAATCAACGTGTTGCGTGGAGTTGATCATAATCAGGGCCTGCTTTATGTATTTATTTATTTATTTATTTATTTATTTATTTATTTATTTATTTATTTATTTATTTATTTATTTATTTATTTATAATAGAAAAAGGAGCATCTTCTGCGGACCTGTAGAAAGAGAACTAAGGAAGAGACTAGTTAAGCACTTTGTATGGAGTGTGGCATTGTAGGGAGGGGGCAGAAATATAGACATTACGATGAAGATGAGAAGCGACTAGAAACATTTGAAATGTGGATATGGAGAAGAATGAAATGTGTGAAATAGACAGACAGACAATAAGAAATTAAGCTCTGTTGGAAAGAATGGGTGAAGAAAGACTGATGCTGAAACTAATCAGGAAGAGGAAAAGGAGTTGGCTGGGTCACTGGTTGAAAGAAACTGCCTTCTGAAGGATGCACTGGAAGGAATGGTGAACGGGAGAAGAGTGCGGGGCAGAAGAAGATATCAGATGATAGACGACATTAAGATATATTGATCATATGCGGAGACAAAGAAGAAGGCAGAAATGCTGGGTTTGCTGTGAAAGACCTGCTCTTGGGCAGAAAACTATGAATGAATGAATGAATTCCCAGACTAACCTAGGAAAATATCAAAGTTAAATTACGTTTGTAGATTTTGAAAAAAATAATTCAAATCCTTCTATTACTTTATGAGAAAAATCGGCACTTATAAGTCAGTGTTTTCAATTATATTTTACATGTGCTTGGGAGTTGCCCACAGGGAGAAGTACTCAGGATAAAACGTCACAACACCACACGTTCTATGATCGCAGATGCACTTCAATCCAAAAATCTAGACGTTCACGAGGAAGTTCATTGTATTGCTGATGGTGGGAGCAATCGTAGGATCGATATCATAGCTATAAATAGAAATAAACAGATAGCCGAAATAAATGATCCTACAATCAGATTTGAAATCTCAGCCATTCAACCATCTGAAATGAACGAAGAGAAAAAGAAAATTTACGAGCCCACGATTCAGTCAGTATCTATCGGCGAAATACAACATAGAAAAAATCACAGTTACCGGTCTCTTCTTCGGAGCGAGAGGCACCATTCCGAAAGCCTTTGTAAAGTGGAGGGAAAAATACAATCTGACGAGAGATCTTCAAGATGTCATCGTCACCACCATTATAAAATTTTCTGTAGCGATATTTCGTCAGCATCTTTATGGTGTACATTCAATTTAAATTATATTGGTTCTATTTTTTTTTTCTTATGTCTTAATCAATTTTTTCTGAAACCTGTTTATATAATTTTAAATTTTATTGTGAGCCATTCTATGTCGCAGGGCAAACCCAAAATATTGGGGCAGACCAATAAATTAAATTAATACAATTCCTGGTTATCTCAAAGCAATACAGTATATTAGTTTTGAAGATATCAGCTTTAAAAGACTAGAGACAAATTATTTGAGAATTCCATTAGTCTATATAAGATTATTGCTCATTATGATTGTGTAGAAGTGTATGACATTACATACCTGTAGTACAAAAAAAAAAAAATCACGAAATTTTCAAGAAATTACTATCAAGTAATTATTATGATATTTAATTTTCTTTTTATGAATAATATCTGAACAATGTTTACCAAAAAAAACCTAGCCCTGGTCATAATGTTCAATCCCAATTACTGTAATACACACGTCAGGGTTCGAACTCGTGACTATTTCCACGCAGCATTAACCACTACGCACGTCACAAAACAAAGCTGAGCAGGTGGTGATGATTACCACCCTAATGGTGGAACCTAATCATTTTATACCGATCTAAAATTGTGTTGTCCGGAAGCAGCACACAAAAATGGTTGTAAACGACCTCTGGCACTGAAGTCCCGGCCTTTTTCCGTGCGGAACTGGGAAGTTCGCAGCTGTAGCCCAGAGGGCAGGAAACACATCAATCATAGTCAACTGTTGTGCGCCCAGTGGTTTCCTAGATAAATCAGAGTTTGGCATGGTTACAATGCTATGCATTGTACATCCTTCCTAACTCCCTTTCAACCCCTTTCACTTGCTGAAGCCTGGTTTAGACACACCCCATTGAATCCCTCTTTCTTTCTCTCTTTGAAATGCCTCCAAAATGCAACAATTATAAAATCCCGAAATCATTGCAGTCGCAGTACATGGCGAGTTAATTACGCGGAAAGCAACTTTATCATTAAAACAATTAATTAAGCCCTTTTATTACCATGAAGAATGACAGCGAAAACAGGGGTGTGCAGGCAACGGCCATTGAATTCCCATCTTCGCAGTTACCTTCTCATAGAGGGCTTGAGTTAGGGATCCGAAATAAAAAAACTGGAACACTTGGTTTAATGCAGACAAAATATTTTAGTACCACGGCAATTCTTCCGTAACATAATGTCGGCTCACATTTCAATTTTTCGGGTTTTAATTAATTTAATTCGCAAATTCAATTATTAATTTATGACTTTAGCTAATAAGTAGAGACAAATTCTCCTTTTTTTCTAATTTATGATAATATATTATTGTAATGTTTGCTTTTTCACTGAGATGGAATCTTCAACATTTTTAAGAGTAACTTCTTTTTAATTTAGGATATCGTATAGTAATTTTTCTCTTTTATTGTTCTAATCTTCAATAATGTTAAAGGCGTCTTTCCTTTTAACTTAAAATTTAATATTACAATATTTCCTGTAATGGAATCTTCAACAATGTTAAACGTCTCTTTTATTTTAATTTAAGATATAATCTTGAGAAAGGCTAGTCCCAAATCGAGGGAAATATCATATCTAACGTTAGTGCGACCGTTAATGGAATACGGAACTACATGTTGGGATCCCTATAGAATATATCAGATAAATTCCTTAGAAAGAATCCAGTATAAATTTGTTAAAGGTAAAAGAGAAGATGGAAACGATATGATAAAAGAACTTAAATGGGAAACTTTGGAAAACAGACGTAGGAAAACTAGAATAACATCATTGTATAGAGCACATCTAGGTCAGAAAGCATGGGTAGACATAACGGCTCGGTTAGAAAAGCCAACGTACTATAGTAGGAACGATCATGATTTTAAAATCAAATGTAGGAAACAGAAAACGGATGTAGGTAAAGTCTCATTTTTAAATAGAACTATAAATGATTGGAATGACCTACCTGCAGCGGTCTTTGAGGGCTGTCCTTCCTTAAGGAGTTTCAAGAATAATTTAAAAAGTTGTGTATCAAGTGCAAATTAAAATTAAGGTGACATTTAACATTTAATTTTTTAAGGTGACATGTATTTATTTAGCCTACGAGTTACTTCCTTGGTTTGAATTGTAAATAATTTAAAAATAGCGTGTAAGAGGGCCTTAGACTAGAAATGTTTAGTTTAAATGTAGTTCTGTTTATAAGTATGCATAAGGGTGTAATTATTTGACTTATTTGAACTGTTGTATCAGTGAAGCGAGGTGAGTCAGTGAAGTTATGGTTTTACAGTGCAGTGAACAGTTCCGATCAGTGATAATTTATAGCGTCAATGAAATGTGTTCTATAGTGTCAGTGAAATGTGTTATAGTGTCAGTGAAATGTGTCCTTAAGTGTCAGTGAAATGCGTCATAGTGCCACTACACTGAGTGAGATGAGAATAAAGTGAAAGACTATTGAAACTTATGTAGGGCCTATACATAATTATGCAGGTTGTAATGTAAAATTAGGTATTTTATTTATGTTTTATTATTGTTGTGTTAAATTATATTGTGTATTCTTATTGTATTGTGTATTATTGTATTGTGTATAAAATTGTATTGTGTATTGTATAATTGTATTGTGTATTGTAAATTTATTGTGTATTGTTTATCATTTTTTGTGTATTGTTTATATTGTGTATACCACTGCCACCGGGTGCTTGCCCACTTGCAGTGTAAATAAATACATACATACATAATATTACAATGTTTAGACTACTGTTTCACTGTGATCGAATCTTCAACAATGTTAAACGTGTCTTTTATTTTAATTTAAAATATAATATTACAATGTTTAGACTACTGTTTCACTGTGATCGAATCTTCAACAATGTTAAACGTGTCTTTTATTTTAATTTAAAATATAATATTACAATGTTTAGACTACTGTTTCACTGTGATCGAATCTTCAACAATGTTAAACGTGTCTTTTATTTTAATTTAAAATATAATATTACAATGTTTAGACTACTGTTTCACTGTGATCTAATCTTCAACAATGTTAAACGTGTCTTTTATTTTAATTTAAAATATAATATTACAATGTTTAGACTACTGTTTCACTGTGATCTAATCTTCAGCAATGTTAAACGTGTCTTTTATTTTAATTTAAAATATAATATTACAATGTTTAGACTACTGTTTCACTGTGATCGAATTTCAACAATGTTAAACGCGTCTTTTATTTTAATTTAAAATATAATATTGCAATGTTTGCTGTTCCACTGTGATCGAATTTCAACAATGTTAAACGCGTCTTTTATTTTAATTTAAAATATAATATTGCAATGTTTGCTGTTCCACTGTGATCGAATTTCAACAATGTTAAACGCGTCTTTTATTTTAATTTAAAATATAATATTGCAATGTTTGCTGTTCCACTGTGATCGAATTTCAACAATGTTAAACGCGTCTTTTATTTTAATTTAAAATATAATATTGCAATGTTTGCTGTTCCACTGTGATCGAATCTTCAACAATGTTAAACGCGTCTTTTATTTTAATTTAAAATATAATATTGCAATGTTTGCTGTTCCACTGTGATCGAATTTCAACAATGTTAAACGCGTCTTTTATTTTAATTTAAAATATAATATTGCAATGTTTGCTGTTCCACTGTGATCGAATTTTCAACAATGTTAAACGCGTCTTTTATTTTAATTTAAAATATAATATTGCAATGTTTGCTGTTCCACTGTGATCGAATTTTCAACAATGTTAAGCGCGTATTTTTTAATTTAGGATATAATATTTAATGCTTGCTCTTTTATTGTGATCGAATCTTCAACAACGTTAAGCGCGCCTTCTTTTAATTTAGGAGATAATATTGTAATGTTTGCTGTTTCATTGCGATCGCCCTTCCCACTGCAAGCTTAGCTGGCTCGTGGTGTGTTAAGTTGAGTAATGGTCCCCTGGAGAACTCGGACAGAACGGCAATGTAATGCTATTCATCTTCATCAGCCGACGCACTGCCCACAGGGACATTGGGAATTAGGCTTCTGCTAGAAACAGGAATGGAGGAAAGACACAGTTCTGTTCCAACAAACACGGGCATAAATATATGGACTCTTAAAATCTTAGTTTTTATGTCGGTCGTAGACATAGCATTTCGCGCAACTGTCTATGCTAAGATACGATACGCGTGCATTATTACGTAAGATGGAAGAGACAGTTAACGGGCCGCCTGCATCAAAACGTTATGCTCTGGACTAGAGCAACGCTTTACGAAGTTATACTCGTAGTAACCGAAATAGCTAACGTTCTACGAGTGCATAATCCGAAATAAAATTTCCTCCCACGGCCGGATATACTGATTTGGATTTTTTGTGGTTTCTCAAGTCTCTTTAGAGTTTAGGCCAATGATCAAAACAAATTGGGGAACCGAGTTATACCTCTATGGAGGAAACAAAGAGGGCAGACTGGGCTTAACCTGGTTTCGTCTAGGAGCTTGGAGGGCATTTAAAATCGTCAACGAAAAGGGGGCGAAAATATGTCCTCTTTGCGGTAGAAGCAAGACATCACATCATATTTTATCGGAGTGTGAAGCCACAAAAGCTCTGAGGAAACGATTCCTGCCAGTCCTTCATTACATCTAGCAGGGGGCATTTGGCAACATACGATATATTAAATAACGCTAAATTCTGTGACAGTGTGGGAAAATTTATGGCAAAAGTTCGACAGCTGAGGGTGGAACTGGCCGAGGGGGAGGGAGCCGAGGAAATAAAGGAAAGAGTTATTTATTAGTGTTGCAATGAGTGATATTAACACTGAGCGAATGACGTAATTAAGGGATGTTCTTTTTGTATTTATTGGGTGTGTATATGTTTTTTATGTCTTACATTTATATTTATTATTTGGATTATTCATTGTAATTTTAATAAGGAATTAAATTGAATTGTTTATATATATATATATATATATATATATATATATGTGTGTGTGTGTGTGTGTGTGTGTGTGTGTGTGTGTGTGTGTGTGTGTGTGTGTGTGTGTTTTCACTGTATTTTTTTCTTTCATATCTTACATTTATTTTATTTTTTATTATTTTTGTTAAATTTGGTATGAAGTTGGATTAGTTGTAATTGTGATAATTAATGATAATAGTAGTAATAATAGCAATTATTGTTGTTTTACTATTTTATTATTAGTAGTATTCTTTTTTGTTTTCTTTGAATATTGAAACTGTGCAGTTGCAGAACGAACGGTCGTACAGGCTCATGAGAAGGATCTTGTGTAGGCTACATGAGTTCGTACAACTGTGTATCAATAAATTCACTTCATTCATTCACTCATTCATTCATTCCTATCGGCTGTACTGTCCATTCACCGATGTTTTAGCTAGAAGTGGAAGCGCTCTTCCTAGCAGGTAAGAGTTTTAGCTAGTGGAAGGGAGTAGTGTTTACTTAGTCTGAAGCAAGTCAAGGCCCTACTCTATACAGCCTATCATGATACAGCTATTTTATCAGAACTTTGATGATGATGATGATGATGATGATGATGATGATGATGGTGATGATGATGATGATGATGATGATGATGATGATGATGATGATGATGATGAAAGAGTTATAGAACTACTGAAGTCAAATCCCATATACAACCCAAATGTTCTTGTCACCTCCATTTCCTTTTCCGTCTTCCACGGCCTCGTCCCGTTTTCCTCCTCGAATTGTGACTTTAGTCCCCAGACAAAATTCGCCCCCGCATTTAACAATTTCTCCCCAAATATCCACGGATTTTCAGTGTTAATTATATATATGGTTTAATGATCCTTGTATACTACTGTGGATGAATTTTGCTAATGCAAATTTGGTTGAAGGTGAGGACCTAACTGTAGTCGAGTCTTTTATATTGTTATCAAGTTTAATAGAATAATTGAAGTCCAGAAAAGAAGAGAAATCTAGTCCAACGTAAGTTAAGTAACTCTTGGCATCTTAAGAAGACGTTTCTTATTTCACAACAGAATGTCTCAGTGTCTCTTGTGAATTTAATTTCTGTTGAATAACTCAGATGTTGAAAGTACATTTTTTTGTAGTATGTAAATATCTATCCCAGGAAATTGTGAAGAAACCTGGTAACAATGTACAATAATTTTGTACAGTCGACCACTGTTTATCCCGTCAATTTCGCTGGTATTTCTGTGAAATATTTATGTGATCATTTTTTTTCTCTCATTTCGGAGTTTTCATCAAATAAAATTGTACATTAAATCAAATCAAAACTTATTAAAACTGAATTTAATAAACCAAGTAATCTATAAGCTCGGCTAAGCAATTCAATACCAGTCAAATTTATAAAACAGTACGATGATACATTATATGTCATCAACATTAATTGATTTTTACAAGACGGGGACGCTGTTACAATAGAGCTTAAATATGCGAAAACTTTCACCACAGTGGGTAAAACTTTTGACTGGAACAGTTTCTCTGTCCGCAGAAGGGTGAACGGTCATCGCTCACTAACCTCGCCGCAGACTGCCTGGCTCCAGTCTCATTAATTTGTATGCAAATGCATCAGCAGCGGCCGGCGGTTTGCGGAGGTGAAGCCAGCCGCACAAGAAGTTGGGGGGATGTAGCTCCTTCCTCGGCTGCGAACCGGGATTTCATTGCAGTACTTGCAATGTGCAACTGTGTCAACAATCTAATGGGCGGTGATGATCCCTAGCATGACGTCGTGCAGAGAAGTTAACAACAGAGGTTCCATATCCTAGATTTACAACACTTCATCAAAACAAAGTTACTTATCTGTAAATTCTCGTCCCTTCGTCAGGCTTCCTATGAACAGGCCCTCAACTAAGGTGGGACTGGCTTTTGGAATCGACTGGTTACGAGTACTCTGTTCCGAATGGAAGGCAAAGAAACGGGAGCAAAGAAGCGACTGGATCCGGAGCAACAAACAACTGAAGCGGGGACAACATAAGCAACTTTATTCGGAGCAACTGAAGAGCAACAAACAACTGAAGCGAGGACTACATAAGCAACTTTATTCGGAGCAAATGAAGCGAGGACAACATAAGCAACTGAAGAGCAACAAACAACTGAAGCGGGGACAACATAAGCAACTTTATTCGAGCAACTGAAGCGAGGACAACATAACCAACTGAAGAGCAACAAACAACTGAAGCGGGGACAACATAAGCAACTGAAGAGCAATAAACAAAGCGGGGACAACATAAGCAACTGAAGAGCAACAAACAACTGAAACGGGGACAACATAAGCAACTGAAGAGCAATAAACAAAGCGGGGACAACATAACCAACTGAAGAGCAACAAACAACTGAAGCGGGGACAACATAAGCAAGTGAAGAGCAATAAACAAAGCGGGGACAACATAAGCAACTGAAGAGCAACAAACAACTGAAACGGGGACAACATAAGCAACTGAAGAGCAATAAACAACTGAAGCGAGGACAACATAAGCAACTGAAGAGCAACAAACAACTGAAGCGGGGACAACATAAGCAAC
The DNA here is from genome assembly GCA_025594305.2 of Periplaneta americana. NCBI lineage: Eukaryota > Metazoa > Arthropoda > Insecta > Blattodea > Blattidae > Periplaneta > Periplaneta americana. The sequence continues at coordinate 1,950,326 of JAJSOF020000023.1, read as the reverse complement.
TTTATTCGGAGCAACTGAAGCGAGGACAAAAGTAACTGAAGAGCAACAACAACTGAAGCGGGGACAACATAAGCAAGTGAAGAGCAATAAACAAAGCGGGGACAACATAAGCAACTGAAGAGCAACAAACAACTGAAGCGGGGACAACATAAGCAACTGAAGAGCAATAAACAACTGAAGCGAGGACAACATAAGCAACTGAAGAGCAACAAACAACTGAAGCGGGGACAACATAAGCAACTGAATAGCAATAAACAACTGAAGCGGGGACAACATAAACAACTTTATTCGGAGCAACTGAAGCGAGGACAACGTAAGCAACTGAAGAGCAACAAAAAACTGAAACGGGGACAACATAAACAACTTTATTCGGAGCAACTTAAGCGAGGACAACATAAGCAACTGAAGAGCAACAAACAACTGAAGCGAGGACAACATAACTAAATTCGGAGCAACTAAAGCGAGGACAACATAAGCAACTGAAGAGCAGCAAACAATTGAAACGGGGACAACATAAGCAACTGAAGCTGAGGTAACATAAATAACTGAAGCTGGGACGTCAGCAACTGGAGCGGGAGCAAGACAAGCAACAACAGAGAGCAATACAAATAGCATCAACGGATACAATAACCACAATAATAAAACATTTAAAGAAGGGAAAGAGAAAGATGCAATTCAAATTACCGAAGGTGATTTCAGTTATTCTTTTCTATAAATGGATATCTTTCTCATCAAAATAATATTATATTAGTCGTACACAAAGCACTGCTTGCTAAAAGTTGATAAGTTGAAATATGACTTTTCAGGTCAAACATTTGTTTGTTACAAAAAAACTCTAAAATGATTTATGATGTTTCATGATGTTCAAGTTTTAATAAACTTAAATTTAAAAAAATCTCTGTTTCTTGCACGTAAAATAAGTCACCCAGTTTCGTTGTTCGTTTGAACGTTTTATTTCTGTTTCGGTTTAAAAATAGCGAGAATGGGTCTGTGATAAGAGAAACATTCAATGAAGGGCAGGCAATATATTTTCTCTTCATGTGAAGCGACATTCCAAAATGAGTTTCAGCCCACAATATCTTTTTTACTATGGTCCACTCAAAGTGTATCGTGCATGTAATTTATCACTTTGATATTGCACAACTCGCGATTACAAATCAAACGAGTGTCGCACAGGTCTGTAGCTGCTCTCGATGTCGAGATATTACTAAGAGAGGCCGCGCGGCACGGCTAATTTTATACCCAAATTCGGCGTCCTCATACCCGTAGCGAGGAAAAGTGGCGTCAGTGGGTGTGGTCACACAAGTTACACTGACTCATGGGCTAACTACTAATAACATTAGCATTCGTCAGTGGCTCATAGTGTTGTCACAGTAACCGTTTGAAATTGTCATTTTTTGTTTCACCACGGATCCCGGAACGGATGCCCGTATACTGGTGTGGGGAAAGATGCAAAAATTTCCTTCTCAATGTGTAATCATTTTACAGATGATATATATTTCTTTCAAAATTTCCGTGGGGTTAGCACATATGCTTTAGCAACAACATATGGATTGTATTGATTAAGGCTGGTTGAGTGGAAGAGAAGGCCTTATGGCCTTAACTCTGCCAGCGAAAATAAAACATTATTATTATTATTATTATTATTATTATTATTATTATTATTATTACTAGCCGTACCCGTGCGCTCCGCTGCACCCGTTAGAAATAAATATAAAGTAATTACATAATTAAAATAGGTCATTTGATCCAGGGAACATTCGTGTTTGATAAATCGTTTAATATGTTACTTAATTTAAATTGCATCCAAATAATTAAAATGCGATCATTTTGATCCAGAGACACTCATTTGGTGCAATGACAATTCCTTTAACATGTTTCTTAATATTTATTACATGCAACCATAGTTTAATGAAGATTGACATCATTTAGGTTTAATGTGTATATTTTATTTTACTTGTTATAGGTTTTCATTGAATTATGGTAATAACTTAATTTTAACCATTCTTTTCTACGTATTCAGTAAATGGCGCTTGGCCCACTATGGTTGTGAACCCTTCAAATAACTTATATTACATATTATACTATATTATATTATATTATATTATATTATATTATATTATATTATATTATATTATATTATATTATATTATATTATATTATATTATATTATATTATATTATATTATATTATATTATATTATATCAGAAGTTACTGTAATAACATTATAGCATTATGTCCATCTAGAGAAACTACACTTTCCAATGGTGAAATAATAATTAATTATACAAAACGGTTAATTTAGCTTCCGTTATTACTTCATACAAACACAGGAACATTCTCTGTAGGCTATCTTTCATAGCTTTCGATTGTTGCTGTCCAAAGCCCCTTATAGACGAAGTCATTTGTTTTTTATTTCATTATACGGCCTTAGATGGCAGTTATTTTAATTTTAAAACTCATTTATCTCATTAAATATCAGTCCTATCAAAATTTTGTAAAGAATAAAACTTATCGGAAATCATTTTTAAAGAAGCTTTTGTTATGTAACATTTTTCATAAAAATCAGTAATAAGCGAGATATTTCGATTTATTTAATTCAGGCCCCCTTATAACCCCCCTTTTAAATAACATATTCTCAATGCCATATAGCCTAAAATCTAAGTTACAACGAACTTAATTTATATTCCAATTTTCATCGAAATCCGTTCAGCCATTATTGCGTGAAAAGGTAACAAACATACAGACAGACATACAAACAAAAATTTCAAAAAAGCGATTTTCGGTTTCAGGGTGGTTAATTATATATGTTAGGACCAATTATTTTTGGAAAATCGAAAATTACCAGAAAAATTTCAGCTACAGATTTATTATTAGTATAGATGATTTATATTTCTTTCCAAATTAGCAACAACACGTCTAATTACACGAGCAGTTTACGACATCCATTAAATTGTTCTCTGCATCTTTCGTTCTCAAAGCTGCTTGGGGTAAAAGTTGATATGATACTTGAGTTGCAAGCAGCTCAGTTGCCTCTACTTCCGGCTCACAAACTCTTCAACTCTCACTGCTTCCTAAACTTTGCAGTACCAACACCCCCTCTGCACATCTCAAATGTTTTCACTGGCGAGTCTTGCTTGCATTACAACATCAAACATTCAGCGGAGGCTAGTTGCTGCATAGTGTTTCTGTATACAACAAAAAAGATTGTACACCCTTCGACACGGAAAATGGTCGCTATCCTGCAGCGTGAATTTATCTAAGTGTCGTTCGCATTAACGTGTGCGATGGACAATGATCATTCTTATTGCGTTCGTTTCCCGTCCCACCATGGTCTTCACCCTCAACATAAAAGGGAATTTTAAACGACTGTACGTGCTGGTTTTTATGCGCTTCAAGGCCGAGAGCTGAACAAGAGTAGTCAACTCTGTATTTCCATGTCACTTTCTTTCTCATCTAATCATATCACCATGACCAGTTTCCTTATTAGTAAAGAAAAATATTAAGTGCAGTGAAATGCAGTAACCATAATTTATATGTAATACTGCTGGAAAATGAAACGATATTTTTTAACTGCTATAAAAATCAACGAGAAATGAAGGAAATGATTTTAAATAACCCCAAAAATGAAGAAAAAAGCAACTGGAAAATATTGGCAGAACATGTAAAATAAAAATTACAAATTTGATTTTGTTACATAAAAAATGAATTGCTGTATTAAAGGGCAATTGGAAATTTATCCTTTCAAGAGGTGGAAAAATTCAAATACCAGGGAGCAACAGTAACAAATATAAATGATACTCGGGAGGAAATTAAACACAGAATAAATATGGGAAATGCCTGTTATTATTCGGTTGAGAAGCTTTTATCATCCAGTCTGCTGTCAAAAAATCTGAAAGTTAGAATTTATAAAACAGTTATATTACCGGCTGTTCTGTATGGCTGTGAAACTTGGACTCTCACTTTGAGAGAAGAACATAGGTTAAAGGTGTTTGAGAATAAGATACTTAGGAAAATATTTCGGGCTAAAAGGGATGAAGTTACAGGAGAATGGAGAAAGTTACACAATGCAGATCTGCAAGCATTGTATTCTTCACCTGACATAATTAGGAACATTGAATCCAGACGTTTGAGATGGGCAGGGCATGTAGCACGTATGGGTGAATCCAGAAATGCACATAGACTGTTAGTTGGGAGGCCGGAGGGAAAAAGGCCTTTAGGGAGGCCGAGACGTAGATAGGAAGATAATATTAAAATGGATTTGAGGGAGGTGGGATATGATGATAGAGGCTGGATTAATCTTACTCAGGATAGGGACCAATGGCGGGCTTATGTGAGGGCGGCAGTGAACCTCCAGGTTCCTTAAAAGCCAGTAAGTAAGTAAGTAAGTATTAAAGGGCATGGTTTTATAGTTGAAAGAAAATAATGACATTTCATCAACATCCGCTCCCTAGTTATTGCTGATTTTAATTAATTCATTCATTCATAATGTTCTCCCCAAGAGCAGGTCTTTCACTGCAATCCCAGCATTCTCTAGTCTTTCCTATTTTCTGCCTTCCTCTTTGTCTCCTCTTAATGTCGTCTATCATCTGATATCTTCTTCTGCCCCCAACTCTTCTCTCGTTCACCATTCCTTCCAGTGCATCCTTCAGTAGGCAGTTTCTTCTCAGCCAGTGACCCAGCCAATTCCTTTTTATCTTCCTGATCAGTTTCAGCATCATTCTTTCTTCATCCACTCTTTCCAACACAGCTTCATTTCTTATTCTGTCTGTCCACTTCACACGCTCCATTTTTCTCCATATCCACATTTCAAATGCTGCTAGTCGCTTCTCTTCACTTCGTTGTAATGTCCACCTTTCTGCCCCATACAATGCTACAGTCCACATAAAGCACTTCATTAGTCTTTTCCTTATTTCTTTCTCCAGAGGTTCGCAGAAGATACTCATCTTGCCATGTTTGCAGTTTTTCTTGTTAAAGGTAAATGCTGTAGATTTAATTAATTATGATTTCATAATTGGGGAATTCTGGTAGGTAAACTGCATAATTTTACACCAAGAATACTAGTTACAGAACTGCAACCTCCTAAAAAAGAAACTGTAAGAGGAATGTCAGGTAATCCGTAGCATATACTCAGCACCAACTTGCTATCATCAACTCTACCGACGATATGTATCCTCTTAGTAGTTGTTCTTAAGTAACAGAGACATGAAAGTTAACCAGCCTCCACTGACAATAAATGCGCTTTTTCCAGCCCTCTTTCGAAAAAGTTCATTGAAAACTTTTGCCACTTCTAGTATCCCTCCCTCCCTCTCCCCGTCTCCATATCCTCTTTTATCCCTCCTTCCACACTCAACAAAGAACTTTGCCTGGATGCTTTCTTTTTCGCTTACCAGTCGGAAAAGAAAGAAAAACCTTCCAGAAACTTGTACCGGTTCTACGCAAGGAAAAGCTTCCTTCTGGTCCTACACATTTCTTTTTTTTTTTTTCTGTTTTCCATACTCTTGCAAAGTCATGGGAAAAGTTCAACTTTCTCTGAAGGAAGAAGTATTCAATTCGATTTAGCAGCGTTCTCTGAGAGTTCAGGAAAAGCATGCAAATTAATTGCACTGTATCACTTGCTTCAAAGATCGCATGACCCAAGATATTCCCTGTCCCACATTATTATCGCTGCAAATCTGTCTTATTGTAAGTTACAAAGCGATTTTTGCATACTTTACCAGCTCGCCGTCCAACTGAAGTGAGCAGACAAACGAACAAAATTTCACGTCGTTTCTTATTATCAACAGTAATCTCACTAGAGGTTTTGATTTATCTAGAGAAAATCAAAACTCGAGTGGGATTTAGTTGACTATTACACGATTAGAAGAAAGTATATAAAGATTAGAAGTAATAAAGTACTCCAATACAATAAAATATTAATTGACTTACGAAAATACAAAACTGTCTTCAAATTTGTACCATCTCAACATTATAAATATTGCGCTAATAGATGGCAATGGTGTGTTATGAATAGCTGTTTTCTTATCAGGTGTGCCAACTATGGAATCTTCATTGACTCTGTGGACGGTTACTGGTCAAGAAGGCTTTGTTGATTCAGTTTCATTTTTATTAAAACAGTTGCATTCCACTTCAATTATCCCGATCCCAGTAATCAACGTCACTTGACAGTTGATTTTCAATAAATCTTAGTATTAAACAATCTCTGATACGTGACTATCCACAATATCATATACCAGAAGCTATAACATAACCTAAATAATATAAACGAGTGTTAAAAAAGTTTTAATTAGGGATGATGAAATAAACAGGAAACGTTTTATTTAACGATGATGAAATAAAAAATAAACACGAATAATTTTAAAAGAAACAATTATTGAAAGTAAAATTTTCAAATTTGAATGTTTTAGTGGTTGGTGGTTCAGTTGATGTTATATTGGACGTGTGCGTAAAAGAAGTGAACTCGTTGATGTACATGGTGTATCCCTCAACTTATTCAGGATTTCCGAATGGTGCTCTTCATTTATTTGTAAATAGGGTTTCAGGGAAGATGCATAGCTATGACCAGTGATCTTTATTAATTCTTATTCTTGAATGCCAATGCGAGTCATATTTGAAAGTGCTGTGCATCGACTGGAGTGGTTTGTAATTTTCTGTTTTTTGACGTCCAGACCAGTGCAGTTTGAAATGTTGGCAAACAAAGAAACAAATGCTGGAGTAGTGATAAAAATAAACAAATGCTAGGGACGCGATAAAATTAAACAAATGCTAGGGACCCGATAAAATTGTGCGATAAGTAGCCATGATTATTTGAAAGACGTCCTTTCGTACCGTTTTATTGGTCGAAAGTAGTGAGACGTAGTAAAAGTGTAATAGTCATATTAAAATGCCTACACTGCAAAGTTCCAAACAAGATTCCGATATGTTTTTATTACGAGTACACTCTGTAACAGTGTAACTTGTAGTAAAAATGCTGAAATAATACTTCCTCCATTACTTTCTAAGCGTTTCGTAAGAATTCAAATCCCTTCCATATACGTATAATATTACAGTGTACCAATCTTCTTGAGCAGCTGGCTACGGACTGGAAGGTCCGGGGTTCGATCCCACGTGGTGACAGGATTTTTTCTCGTTGCCAAACTTCCAGAACGGCCCCGAGGTTCACTCAGCCTCCTATAAAATTGAGTACCGGGTCTTTCCCGGGGGTAAAAGGCGGTCAGAGCGTGGTGCCGACCACACCACCTCAGTCTAGTGCCGAGGTCATGGAAAGCATGGGGCTCTACTTCCATGCCCCCCAAGTGCCTTCATGGCATGTTACGGGGATATCTTTACCTTTTTTTACCCTTTACCAATCTTCTTGAACCATTACTTAAAACGCATTCATTCATAGTATTCTGCCCAAGAGCAGGTCTTTCACTGCAAACCTAGCATTCTCCTCTCTTTCCTATTTTCTGCCTTCCTCTTTCTCTCTGCATATGAATCATGTATCTTAATGTCGTCTGTCATCTGATATATTTTTCTGCCATGAACTCTTCTCCTGTTCGCCATTCCATCCAGCGCATTCTTCAGTAGGCAGTTTCTTCTTAACCAGTGACTCAGCCAATTCCTTTTCCTCTTTCTGATCAGTTTCAGCATCATTCTTTCTTCATGCATTCTTTTCAACACAGTTTCGTTTTTTACTAAATCCATTTCACACGCTCCATCCTTCTCCATATCCACATTTCAAATGCTTCTATTTGCTTCTCTTCACTTCGTCGTAATGTCCATGTTTCTGCCCCATACAATGCTACACTCAACACAAAGCACTTCCCTAGTTTCTTCCTTAGTTCTTTATCCAGAGGTCCACAGAAGATGCTCCTTTTTCTATTGAAAGCTTCCTTGGCCATTGCTATTCTCCTTTTGACTTCCTGGCAGAAATTACTATTTGAGGAGAAAAATTCGCTCCGGCACCGGGGATCGAACCCGGGTCCTTGGTTCTACGTACCAAGTGCTCTAATCTCAAATATTACTTGAGCAGTTCAGAGCAGAAGTGGTGTAAGTCAAAAATGGGTAATGAGGGTTAAAGTAAACATTCTGTAAAAATACAGCACAAAGTAGCATTTAATATTCAATTTATTTAAACTATTAGCAGTCAGTGGATAGCAAGAAGGACATATTAATTGCAACTTTGCGCTGTATTTTACAGAATTTTACTTTAAACCCCATTATACAATTTTGACTTACACCACTTTTGCTCTAAACGGCTCAATTGTCACAATAACAGATATTATTCTGTTGGACCAATTAATAACATATTTAGTAAATTCCTGGCAGCAGCTCATGTTTCTGCTTATAGTACACCCCAAGTATTTGAAGCTGTCCACTTGCTCTACTGCCTCATTTAGAATTCGCAAGTTTACCTTCTTTACTTTTCTTCCTATGACCATGGTCTTCCTCTAGTTGGCAATTACCTTCATTCCATACTGCTCAAAAGGTATACATAAATTAAATAATCTAATATGCACTCAAATAAATATAAATGTATCACAGAAATTGTAGGAATCCCTGTAAGATAAAAATTAAGACATTTGACCTCATTTATAAGTTGCACAGTTCAAGTAATGGTTGGATAGTTACGACAGTCTGATGTTTATGTAAAACACATTTAGGCTACGTATGTATGAATTTTCCTTCAAAGCGTTGACTTCACTTGTTTGTTTGTTTCCAGTGGCAACGTCTGTTTTGTACATAACAAAGTCAATCACGATCCGGCCGGAGATCCAACGCTTAGGCCACAGATGCCGCCTACAAATGCTGTCACTTGAGTAGTATTAACGTTCTCTTCAAAACAGAAGAACTCACATTCCAGTCAGTGCGAAATTTCCTTCTTTGTCGGTCCTTTAATGAAGAGCAAGTCAAAATTCAACTTACGAAGCGTACTTGCACCTTCTTTTGCGTATTGACCACAGAATTACATAACAAAGCTAGAAGTTTAAGACATAATTGTGTGTACTTTGTGTGATTTTCTAAGGGCGAGGCCATTCTTCAAAAAGTCAGAAATAATAGGACAGTCTTTAATTGAATAGAGGCAGAACGTCTTCAATGAGTATTGTTATATGTATGGAAGCAAACGATAATTAAAAGATAAAAAAAAAACTTTTCAAGGAAATAAAAGACAAACTCCTGTATAAAGAAACTCTTGCACCAGGCAAAAGACTGAAATACTACACAGTTAACTGACAATGGATCTAACTCCGAGCTCTGATGACGACTTAAACAGTTTCTTTCTACGTCACTGAATTTGAATTTCTTTACATTGAACACACACTTAAGTCCCCGTTCAAAAATCCCTAATTACTTTATTCGATATAAAGCAAGAAAGTAATCTCAATGTTAACAAAATATTCACATCCTGAATGAAGATATTTGAATTTTTCCACCTCTTAAAAGGATAAATTTCTCAATTTTTATATTTCCATTTCGTACAATATTCTGGTCCCGAGACATAATCATATTCTTTGTCTTTTCGGGAATTACTTTCAAACCTATCTCTTTACTTGCTTCAAGTAAAACTTCCGTATTTTCCCTAATCGTTTGTGGATTTTCTCCTAACATATTCACATCTACATAAACAAGCAGCTATTGTAACCCGTTCAATTCCAAACCCTCTCTGATACCATGGACTTTCCTAATTGCATATTATAGAGCAAAATTAAAAAGTAAAGGTGATAGCCTCTAGCTTAAAAAAATATAGGAATACTGTAACAGAAATTTCATCCATTGCCTTCCTTAATTTTGTTTCGGGTCACTCATACATTCAGAATTCAAATTATATCTCTGCTGTTAAATTATGTGCATGTCAAAGAAGCTGTACAATTTTTTAGGTCTGTAAAGGCTCATTCACAATGAAAATTAAACATAACGTAAGCGTTAACTTAACGTTACAGTAAAATCAAGAAGTCATACCATCATTCACGATTGGAACATAAACATAACAGCAAACATACTTGGTAACCATGGAAACATAACGACGGCGCCATTTCATCATATTCTGTCGTATACTTCAGCGCTCCACGATTGTGTTCTGTTTGCAAATCACGTAAGCATAAGCATGAAAGTTTGGAGTTTGCAAACTTTCATGTTAACGTCTTACGGTAATGTTTATGTCAATGCTTATGTGAATCATTGTGAATGATCCCATTTGGTAACCTGGGCGCAAACTTCTGTGTTTATGTTACGGTTATGTTTAATTTTCATTGTGAATGGGCCTTTACTCATGTTTTGTGGGAGCAGACACATTTTTAAATAAACTTTTATTCATCTTGATTACACAACTTTTAACACTGTATCACTTCGGAATATGTATGATAAGAACTTTCTTGTGTTAAATTTTAACGTATCTTGTTAACATGTTTCGACCTATTTTCGGTCATCTTCGGAACTGGTCGTTGTTGGTCTTGGCGCCTCTTGTTTCCTGTGTGGGTGCGTTCGTAGTGTAGAGTCAAAGAGTGTATGTGTTTTGAAATTGAGTTGTGTGTTGAGAATATCGTTGGGGTGTGTTTTCGTGTGTCTGTATGTTTCATATTGTTCTAGTGTGTTGAGTTTCTGGCTTTTTGGTTGGATGTGCAGTATTTCCATGTCTGTGTTGATGTCTCTGTAGGTGTGGCTGGCATTTGTGATGTGTTCTGCATATGTGGAAGTGTTTTGTAATTTTGTTATGGCTGTGATGTGTTCTTTGTAACGTGTTTGAAATGATCTGCCTGTCTGTCCTATGTAGAAGCTGTTGCAGGTGTTACATTTGAGTTTGTATACGCCTGTGTGGTTGTATTTGTTTGTTTGTGTGTTGTGATGTTTTTGTAGAGTGTTATTTGTTCTGTATGCGATGTTGTAGTTTAATTTCTTGAATGAGGTTGCAATTTTATGTGTGTTTTTGTTTTCGTATGTTAGTGTGATGTATTTTTTGTGTTCTTGTGTTTGTGTTGTATTCTTGTATTGTATTGTATTTATTAACATTCCATGGTATTCATACATTGCTTTACAGCTAGAATATGGAACAAGTCAAAAAACTTAATACTATTATAAAATCTTAATTTATAGTCACAGTCTAGATGAAATATATACAGACGAGATTTACAATACAGTCTACTAGTACAACAAATAATTTTAGTATCAATTTCATGAAGTGTTATTGAATGTCATGAATTCACCTACAGAATAGAAGGCGTGAGAAATTAGGTACTTCTTTAATTTGGCCCTAAATAACCTTATGTTTTGAGTTTCATTTTTTATATCGATAGGGAGGCTATTAAAAATTTTTACTGCCATATAACGCACTCCTTTTTGATAGCACGATAGACTTGCTGATTGAGTATGAAAGTCATTTTTTTGACGTGTATTAATGCTATGAACTGTTGAATTAGTTACAAAGTTTTCACGATTATATACGAGGAAGATTATTAATGAAAAGATATACTGACAAGCCATGGGCATTATTTGTAGTTTTTTGAAAATAATCCTACACGATTCCCTAGATTTGGCACCTACTATTATTCTAATTACTCTTTTTTGTAATAGAAATATATTGTTACTATCTATGGAATTTCCCCAGAATATTATTCCAAAACTCGTTACCGAGTGGAAGTATACGAAGTATATTGTTTTTAAGGTATTGATATTTACTATCTTTTGCATAGATCTAATAGCAAAACAAGCTGAATTTAGTTTGAGAGTAATATCTTTAATATGATTTTTCCAATTTAACACATTCTGTTTTTTGTGATTATGTTTTGTCTTTCGTATTATGTTGTCTATTATGTTAGGGTTGTATCCGTTTTCTTGTGCTATGTATTTGATTGTGTTTAGCTCTTCGTTGTAATCCTGTTGGTTCTTTGGTATGTTGAGTAGTCTGTGTACCATTGTTCGGAATGCAGCTTGTTTGTGTTGTGTGGGGTGGTTGGATGTGTTGTGTATGTGTGTTGTTGTTGTTTTTTATTTCTTTAGTAACTCAAAAACTATTTAATGAAGCTTGGAGGTATTAATGCTATTAACAAGAGGTTATCGTACACAAAAATTAAACCTCTAGCTTAAAAATGTATAAAATGGACTACGTACAATGGCAGATTCACGAGACTCTTCGCTTCATCTCCACGGCCCTCTGCAGGTAACGTACACGATAGCCAGAGTTAAAAGGGTTGCTTCATTTACAATTTAGTCACTGATGAGAGTGAATATCCTGTATAGAGCTTTTAGTATGTAGATTATTCTGGCATAACTAAGGGTTCGATGCCAGAACCCTGCATAAATTACACTTCAATAAAAAAAACAGCTGTGTTAACGCTCTAACACACAAGGTTACTTCATCGAAAGGACTTAGGGAAGGGGTGGGGGTGGCTGATGTGTATATTCAGGCGAGCCATCCCTTGTTAACCAGATATGATGTCGTAATATTAACCACATATACTGCAACTAAATTTATAATAAGCATGCAACCCCTTAGTCTACCCCGATATTACATAGGTACAGTGCTTACAGGAGAGGGAGCACCGGCGTGGCTTCCCCCCCCCGCACCCCCCGCGTGGGTTCCAGTATCATTACACACCACCTCATATAGAGCTAATAATTACCCGTCGGCAAATGGAGTTTTGCCAAGTTGAGAGTGGTGGGGGCGATGTAATCTCCCTTTTGTTTACCATACATATCTTAGCGGTGAGATTCCTTTCCACTGCAGAAAACTTCAATGCAGAACAATCCCGAGTTGAGATTATCACTGCTTCACACAAATGAAGTGCGTAGAATTGACCAGCTTTTATACAATATGATAGAGGAAGTAGGGAATGGTCTACAGAACATTTTGAGAACGCGAAATCAGATTAATTAAGGAGATATGAGCTTAAACATGTCTATCACTATTGATTATTGTTTTCCACATTATGTATATTTTATTTACAGTTTTAAATTATTTTTATATCATGCAAATCTGCCTTTTAGGTAGTAGATCCCTGTAAAGCAGGTTTGAATAATTTCAAGTAAAAATTGTTCCGGGGTCGGGTATCGATCACGGAACTCTTCGCTTAGCGCACTAATTAGAGCTGGGGACGGAGCGAGTAGAACTGCTGAGTTGCTCGGTTCTATCGGTTTATGTGCTTGGCAGCGGAGAACAGAAGTTACTCGGTTAACCGTAGCCGTTACCGGTCAGTTCAAACGTTCAAACAGAGTTCACGTGTTTTACTTAATTGTAGCAGCCAACAACGTAGGTACTGTTGTATTTAAATATTTTCTGCTGCAGGACAAATTATTTCCTTATCCCCAAGGCGGGCTGAAAGGCCTCTAGTATTGAAGAGGAGTTCATCCAATTATATGACTTGTCAAGTGGGCCTAATGAGCACTGCATCTGAACATATTACTGTAAATAATACTTACTTACTTACAAATGGCTTTTAAGGAACCCGAAGGTTCATTGCCGCCCTCACATAAGCCCGCCAGCGGTCCCTATCCTGTGCAAGATTAATCCAGTCTCTATCATCATACCCCACCTCCCTCAAATCCATTTTAATATTATCCTCCCATCTACGTCTCGGTCACCCTAAAGGTCTTTTTCCCTCCAGTCTCCCAACTAACACTCTATATGCATTTCTGGATTCGCCCATACGTGCTACATGCCCTGCCCATCTCAAACGTCTGGATTTAATGTTCCTAATTATGTCAGGTGAAGAATACAATGCGTGCAGTTCTGTGTTGTGTAACTTTCTCCATTCTCCTGTAACTTCATCCCGCTTAGCCCCAAATATTTTCCTAAACACCTTATTCTCAAACACCCTGAACCTATGTTCCTCTCTCAGAGTGAGAGTCCAAGTTTCACAACCATACTGTAAATAATAATAATAATAATAATAATAATAATAATAATAATAATAATAATAATAATAATAATAATAATAATAATATTTATTATTATTATTATTATTATCATCATCATATTAGAGTGTTTGATTAATATTAAAATATGTTAAAAAAAGAAGTGCGTTATATTTTTCTTCTATTTGTGTTTATTGGATTTGTGTTGCCTCATCAGTCATCATTTTATTTGTATTTATTTCTACGAATTATGTTACCTAATAACTTTAATTTATCAATTATATTACTCTTCACCAAAGAGAACATGGTTGTATTGAAGGCTAGTAATGTTATAAAATAAATAAACATTATGTTCTTCAGTTTAAGATTCCACGTTTTATTGATTATTTTATCCACTTTCCGTAATAGTAAATCATTCTGTGTGTTATTTTTAAGTCTTTTAGGCAGCGCATCATGGAGCCCGTTTCTTTCTATCTTCCTTTTTACTTAGCTGCAGCGTTTAACGTTTACCTCACATGTTAATTTATTAGCTGTTAGCATTATAAATTGTTTCATCAATTTTATTTCGTCTGTCATATATAACAACACTGAAAGTTAAATAGGCCTTTCATACAAAATAACTCCGCAAATAGTTGTAATCACGTAAACGAAGTTTGCAACCGCCATTTTGCAATGGAGAGAAGCACTTTTTTCTCGTCAATCGGCAAAGTCAAAGCGCTTTACTACAACGCTTTTAGAACACGCTTGGTTTCACTTTCAAAGTACGTTCTAAAATCGACTCAATCTATCTAAATTTTAAATCTGCCGCCACAAATGTGTACTCGGTACTGCACTCGGTTCAACCGAGTAATGACGTCACAGTAACTGAACCGCTCCGTCCCCAGCCCTAGCACGAATGCTCTCCCGACTGAGCTACCCCAGGAACACCGTCACAATTTTTCCTTTATATCCACATAACTCAAATAGGTTGACAAGACGCCAGAACCCAACTTTGAGTGCACACAAATTCTGTGTGACTTAAATTGTGGCTTTCTGTTAACGTACCTACAGTAACGAATATGTTTTGCAAATCTGGCTTTCAGGTGGTAGCTCCCTGTAAAGCAGGTTTGAATAATTATTTTTATATCATTTACAAACCTCAGTTAACAACGTACTGTACGTACTGTGACTAACTCTTGGAAGGCATGAAAGATCCTGTAGTTGACTCATATGTTCTGTAATGGGACAATGTAACTGAGATAGAACCACCTGGTGGACGATGGATCAAGAAACAAAACATAATGGATTATCTACATGTAACCTGTTGTTGTTTAGTCAACTGTTCGAAGACAGGCTTGAGCCTCACAAGTGACACCAATAAGGCATCACTCATGAGGCAACCAAGCCAGGAGATAATGGGTAGGGTGACCAGTTCCTTTCCCCCTTACATGTAAACAATAAACGTAAATACCTATAGTAAATGTTGGTGGCCATCATTTCGATCGAGCACCTATTAGGTGGTTCATAGAACTGCACACATTGGTTATCCCTCCCGTGTTAGGCTATGGAGTGCTTCCCCTTTAAGTTTACTTTAAACAGGCGCAATTCTAACACACAGTGCCACTACGTCGCATCTGTGCTAGCGCTGGTCTTCCAAGGTTCGATTCCCGGTCAGGTCGTGATGGAATTTGTGGTGGACAAAGCAGACATTGCAGAGGGTTCATTCCACCAACACTCTCACTTCATCTATCATCAGCAATAGTAAAAAAATAGGTTGGGGTGAAGTCTGGGGATAGTACGGGATTCCAATGCTGATCTGTTCTAAGGGCTTGGGGCTCATCAGGCAACTCGTATGCGGGCGGGATCTGGCTCTATCAGGGGCTGAGGTAGGGTGGCCCACCTGTCAGCATCGGAGTCACGAATGCCACCCAGGCCATCCATCGGACTTGGACAATCATCGCATATAGGCTAATCCTAGTTTAAAACAAAAGATTTTATAGCCTCAAATAAAACAAAGTCATAATAAATATTAAGGTTTCTTACTTACTTACAAATGGCTTTTAAGGAACCCGAAGGGTCATTGCCGCCCTCACATAAGCCCGCCATCGGTCCATATCCTGTGCAAGATTAAGCCAGTCTCTATCATCATATCCCACCTCCCTCAAATCCATTTTATTATTATCCTCCCATCTGCGTCTCGGCCTCCCCAAAGGTCTTTTTCCCTCCAGTCTCCCAACTAACACTCTATTATTAAGGTTTCACCCAAAAATGATAAAATAACCTCTAATAAAACTTTTAACTACTTTAACCAAAAAGATTTACTCATATTCATTGTATAACCGCGGATGCTGGCACAAATTTTACCAATAATAAATCAAAATTATCAAATCAAATCCCATAAATTTACAAAACTTATTAATGCGAATGAATAATAAATTAAATAATCATTAAGAAAAAATAACTAAACCGCAAAAACTTGCATATAAACTAATTTAAGAGCAAATAAATAAGCAAGAATAAAACTCTTTGAACAAATTGAGACTCGGAATCCAAGAGGGGCCCAATATTTAATCACTTTCAAAATTTATTTCTCATGTAAAATAATTAGTAGAAGCTTGTTGCCATGGTTATATGAAAAGATGTAATGGAGACGTACTTACGAAACAAAAAATAAAATTAGTCAGAGGCATTTTGTAGCAACAGCAAACATTTTTTTCAATTTTCCAAAAGTTTGATGTAATGGATTTGGGCCCCTCTTGGATTCCGGGTCTCAATTGCAAAATAAAAACTAGACTTAAATAAAAAAAAAACTAAATATTACATAGGGCCGAAATGTACCTACATGTATGGACCCGGGTACCATGCCAAACAACTGTTTTCTTTTAGTTCGGTGGTGCTCATGATATATGCACTAGGAGATCTACTGCACTCGTCGAGCGTTGTGCACAACTAACCCACACACCCACACTTCCCGTATCAATGTTACATGAACCTCTGCGCAACTTGCTGACATAAGCCAAGCGAAAAAAATACACCTGTATGGGTCATTTTATTATATCGTTAAACCAAATGCATTCGTGCTTCGTAGCTCACAGTAAAAACCTTATTTTTTTTATTGGGTTATTTTATGACGCTGTATCAACAATATTCTCGTCACGAGACATAATCATATACTTTGTCTTTTCGGGATTTACTTCCAAACCTATCGCTTTACTTGCTTCAAGTAAAATTTCCGTGTTTTTCCTAATCGTTTGTGGATTTTCTCCTAAAATAGTCATCCGCATAGACAAGCAGCTGATGTAACCCATTCAATTCCAAGCCCTCTCTGTTATCTTGGACTTTCATAATCGCATACTCTAGAGCAAAGTTAAAAAGTAAAGGAGATAGTGCATCTCCTTGCTTCAGCCCACAGTGAATTGGAAACGCATCTGACAGAAACTGACCTATACGAACTCTGCTGTACGTTTCACTGAAACACATTTTAATTAATCGAACTAGTTTCTTGGGAATACCAAATTCCATAATAATATCATATAAAACTTCTCTCTTAACCGAGTCATATGCCTTTTTGAAATCTATGAATAACTGATGCACTGTACCCTTATACTCCCATTTTTTCTCCATTATCTGTCGAATACAAAATATCTGGTCAATAGTTGATCTGTTACGCCTAAAACCACACTGATGATCCATTTTCCTTTCATTATTCGGTTGAGAAACTTTTATCATCCAGTCTGCTGTCAAAAAATCTGAAAGTTAGAATTTATAAAACAGTTATATTACCTGTTGTTCTTTATGGTTGTGTAACTTGGACTCTCACTTTGAGAGAGGAACATAGATTAAGGGTGTTTGAGAATAAGGTGCTTAGGAAAATATTTGGGGCTAAGAAGGATGAACTTACAGGAGAATGGAGAAAGTTACACAACGCAGAACTGCACGCATTGTATTCTTCACCTGACATAATTAGGAACATTAAATCCAGACGTTTGAGATGGGCAGGGCATGTAGCACGTATGGGCGAATCCAGAAATGCATATAGAGTGTTAGTTGGGAGGCCGGAGGGAAAAAGACCTTTAGGGAGGCCGAGACGTAGATGGGAAAATAATATTAAAATGGATTTGAGGGAGGTGAGATATGATGATAGAGACTGGATTAATTTTGCTCAAGATAGGGACCAATGGCGGGCTTATGTGAGGGCGGCAATGAACCTCCGGGTTCCTTAAAAGCCAGTAAGTAAGTAAGTAAGTATGTAAGTAAGCATCAACAACTCGGTTATTTAGCGTCTGAATGATATGAAGGTGATAATGCCGGTGAAATGAGTCCAGGGTCCAGCACTGAAAGTTACCCAGCACTTGCTCGTATTAGGTTGAGGGAAACCCCCGGAAAAAACCTCAACCAGGTAACTTGCCCCGACCGGAATTCGAACCCGGGCCACCTGGTTTCGCAGCCAGACGCGCTGACCGTTACTCCACAGGTGTGAACTAAAACCCTTATTGTGGTGGTAAGTGAGCCAGCTAGCTTTCAAGTCAAAGCGTAGCGAGGGAGGGAAACTTGTTTTCCACTTCTCCTTTCCTCACGTGCAGGTAGGTAGGATTAACGTGATACCGAGTGGTCTGTAGCTGTTTATTATGTCACAGGTACTCGTACCTGGTTGGCTTAATTGCCCAGTCACTTAGGGTGCTATTCATAAACATTTTGCAACACGCGCTACGAGCGTGCTAAGCTAGCCCCGGCTATCCACTGGTTACTAGTACAGAATTCAAGTCATAATCGCTAACACTGGTTTATGAATACGAAAAACGCTGATCATCCATCGGAAGTCCGCGCTAAAAATGTCTATGAATACGGACCTTAAAGTTCTACTAGTTGACGGTCTTTTCCGTTTTTCCTCCAACAAAATTTACTGAAGTCCCATAAGTGGGTCAGTGTGAACGAAGTGAGACAAGTGGCCTTTAGGCCAGGAGCTCACACAGAGGCTAAGATGAGTTCCAAGATTCCTTGCAAGAACGCGATTATCACCGTGTCCCTTTTAATTTGTTCTCCCTTCATCCTTCATAATATTCCGGGCTACCAATCACACATCAGGGATCCTAGTCTTCGTCCCCATCCATCCACAGATTCCGATATTGGTTGATGGGGCTGACCCGGCATCCAACGCGGCAAAGGCATGTCGCCACCTGCGACTGAATCGTTTATATTCAAATGAGAACAGCAAATATATAGGGACATAATTTTATTTTTACTAACATTTTTAATATTAACCTGGCTATACCTTTGGATTAATGATTGAGACCCGAAAACATCGTTTGCTACCTCCTTCCACGACTGGAGTTCGATGATACTGGCGTAAAATACAAACAAATCACTTTACTAGGTACAGGAGGGAAGAAAAGTAGTTCATCCATTTACGTAAAGTAGGAAATATCGCGATTTTGAGTGTGATAATTTTCATTAGGTTTTGTTTAATCAAAATACAGTACTGTATTAACAATAAGTGTTTTTACTCACGAACTGAGTTATCCATGCGAACGTATTCATTATGCAGTGTATATTATACTGTCTACAGCACATAAGCGTACACTATAGAGAATGAAGTTAAAATTAAAAATAATCATAATATGGATATTTAAACACATTTTTGAAAATAGTGGCCGTTCATTTCGATACAGGCTTCAGTTCTTTTGTGCCTATTATCGCACTATAGACTATTGCATCTAATTCCAATTATCAGTTTCGTCCTTCATACTTAGTAACTCATGTTGAAATAATTCTGAACCTACTCTATAAAAGAGTACCTTACGTACTGTAAATTCAGTCTTCACTTCTGCCCGACCCGCACAGATAAAATTACTCAGACATGCTATCTACTGTCCGTCCAAGTGGTTATGTCGTAGGGTCGTAGAAAGGGAGGAAATCACGTGACAGTTAATTACTTAACGAGGCCCTTTTATTTAAGTTATTTTAAACAGTTGTATAATATTACGTAGACGTCCAATTCCTAACAGAAATTAATGTTCTCGGAAAAGAGCTAAGACAGCCCAGCCACTAGCTGGCGAATAAAAGCTGGTGGGGGAAACCGGGATACGACGTAGGCAAATGGACGACAGTACCTGTGCGAAAATGATTCAATATTGAAAGTCTTTCGTCACTGGAAAACGTGAACATATTTTTGGAACGTACTGTTTACTATGACCGTAAGGCTACTATGACTGTATATGCGGTCTTGGTTCTGTGTGGAGGACGGTTGAACTTTATTAGTAGAAGGGGTGGGAGTGAAGTACATTCAAAAACTCAGGTACAATAAAAATTGAAGTAAAAATAAAATTATGTCCCTGTACTTCATCTCACACACTTGGTTACAATACTCACATTAAGCCCTCAGGACGGATCGAACCATTGATCCTATTGTATTATCCACATTTTAGGCAATTGATTAGTCTCCTAAATCGAGACTACTCGTTCTGCCTGTTGTTTTACTAAAGCACTTGGACAAATATCGGCATCTGTACTAAAAGAAATGGACCACGGACTTCATTTTTCCCCGTCATGAGTTTCGGCAGTTCCAGGCTTAGGAGTGCGAGCCGCCTGAGCGCTTGTGGTCAAGCGTACTTGGTTTGACTCCTGTCTGTCTCCCCACTAACATTTTGAACGGGAGGCAGGAACCTATTAGGTTACATTTATTTTAGGCCTTCCTCTTCAAAATGTATTTATGTTCTTTCAATGCAATGACGACATTCAGTGATTCATCCCTTTATTCATTTATTCATTCACTGATTAATCAATTCATATCAGAGTGCTGCATTGGAGTTAAATCGCTCGCTTGAACTCGGTCGAATGTCGCACCCTCGAGTGAGATACGATCTGTCGCGATACGCTCGTAATAAATAGAAGCACAGTACAAGGTCATCTCACCGACATGTCTTATCTTGTATGGAAGGCGACAGATAAGATACACATATGTTTTGCTCACACGGTAAAAATAAGGCTTTATTTTCTGTGTTTATGACAAACATCTAATGGAACGTACCAAAACAGGAACATGAAGTTATAAATAAAATAGTATGAAAAACTTCGATATACAGTTATTATTGCTAATTAATAATTTAGTCAATATTTGATTTACCACATATATAATATGATAGGTCCATACATAGTGTTCCGCCTATATATTGCAATAATGTAGAAACGTTTTACAAAATATTATTGATATAGCAGTAGATTAATAACAATATTAGTACAGAGATAACGTCACAGAAAATATAATAAAACGAATAATCATGCTGCACAACTGTTACAGACGCAAAGATTGATACACTAATTATTAGAGATTATTATTATTATTATTATTATTATTTTTATTATTATTATTATTATTATTATTATTATTATTATTATTACTAGAAAACTTGATACAGTTCTTGCATTATCGTGATTGTGTTCTCCGTTTATAATAATTACATTTACATCCAATAACATCTATCAGATGTGGCAAAAACAAAATCACTCCTGTGTGGGGGAAAAAAAAAACATTTACCTACAACATTTATATTACATTTTAAAGCAAGTTTTGTAATTGTACTATGGAGAGGTTAGTTAAACACTGCAAAATTTTGAGATGATAAACATCTATGATGTTATTACACAGTTCCTCACTATAACAAGAACGAATGCCTAACGCTCGGCTTATACCGTTCGAGGATTTATCGCTCGCGACAATTTTACCCATCATGCATGTGCGCTACCTATCGGATTATGCTATGAACTACTTGGCGCTCGAGCGAAAACGTCCGATGCAGACCTCTGATTCATTTACCTACTGATTCATCCATAAATGTATTCATTTTTCATTCACTCATTCATTCCTCGATTTATTAATTCATTCATATATTCATAATTTGTTGCCCACTGTCAGTTCCTTTACTGCAAACCCAGCATTCTTCAATATTCCCTCTTTTCCGCCTTGTTCTTCGTCCCAGTATACGATCCATGTATCTCAATATTGTCAATAACATATCTTCTTCTGCTACGAACTCTTCTCCCGTTCACCATTCCTTCCAGTGCATCCTTCAGTAGGTAGTTTCTTCTTAACCAGTGACCCAATCTAATTTATTTTCCTATTCCTGATCAGTTTCAGCATCATTCTTTCTTCACCCACTCTTTCTAGCACAGCTTCATTCCTTATTTTTCTGTCAATTTCACACGTCCCATTGAGATGAGCCAGACCCAACCATCCGAGGTCAACAAAGAGAAACAACAAATTTATGAGCCTACTATTCCGTATTTTCGAGAAAAATATCAGATGGAAGGCACCTGGAAGTACATGGTTTAATGATCGGAGCGAGGGGCACCATCCCACGATCAACTGTAAACACTATCAAAACATTTGGAATCCATGACATCATTCCAAAAATAATTACTTCTAGCATTAAAGGGTCTGTGGAAATTCTGAAAAATCATTTATACGGAATATCATAATCCCCCTCTTTCTATCCATTAGTGTGTGATTGTTACAATATATGTACAAATTTATTATTTCTTAAATTTAAGCTCCTAGTTCACATTTTAATTTGACTCATCTATTTACTGTAATCGTTGTTATTCTTATATGTGTGTTATTCTGTGTTTTTGGCAACCCAGGATGCCTGGGCAGACTATTTCTTGGAAATAAATTATATATCCTCATTTCAAATGCTTCTATTCGCTTCTCTTCATTTAGTCGTAATGACCATGTTTCTGTCATACAATACCACACAAAGCACTTCATTAGTCTCTTCTTTAATTCTTTTTCCAGAAGTCCGCAGAAAATGTTCCTTTTTTTTAAAGATTCCTTTCCATTGCTATCCTCCTTTTGACTTCCTGGCAGCAGCTCATGTTACTGATTATAGTGCTTCTCCAATATTTGAAGCTGTCCACTTGCTCTACTGCCTCATTTAGAATTTATATATTTACTTTCTTTATTTTTCTTCCGATAACCATGGTCTTCGTCTTGTTTTCATTTATCTCCGTCCCATACCGCTCACAGCTAATTTGATTTCAAGTAAAGATATTTTTATATTCATATTCACATAATTAGGAATTGCAATATCGTCAAAATTCGTGCTCCAAGAGAGCGCCATCATCTGCAGTGAGCGCTCCTGGCGTAGACATGCGTGCCGTCACTGTCACAGCCTCGCTCGCAGGCAACAAGACTCAGCTACCAGCTGTAATTGCCGTGCAGAAACACGTTCGACATTAAAGTTCCCATCATGGCTAAATTATCTTTGTGCTCTGTTATAGACACAGATGTCAGCAATGAGAAATTCCTGCTTATGTCTGATACGTAGTCTTACAATGAGAAATAGTACTTACAATAAAGTACCAATTCAGGAGAGAAAAAGAACATTCAGTGACTAAGCTGTAAGAAACACACAAATAAAGAAGTTACACATTAGATATCTGGTATAAACCGCGCTTTTTTAATACATTAAGGCCCAGTTGTATGATCGCAGAATAAATCTTGGAATAGCTATTCATGGAATAGCCTAACTATAGAATAAATAGAGTATCGTGTTGTATGACGTTCGTTTATTCCAAGGTTATCTATTCCATAATTAGCCGAATTGGAACAGAGGTTGGCAATATTTTAGATGGTGTTTTGTTTATAAAGTACATTCAGAATACCAGTAATTGTTGAAATTTATTTTCTGAACATATCATTATTTTGTGTACAGATTTTGTTATAAAGAAATGAGTAAATCAAAATAAATTAGAAGTCAAAATTATTAGATAGAAGATTACACTTAAGCTGGTTGTGATAGTGAATGACTATAAGAACGTGCTAGAAAGCAAAAACTGATGCCATAACTTTTAAATAAAAGACAAGAGCATGGGAGTCTATAGCTAGGTTATAATAATGTAAAACATAATACTGATATAATATTGTGCTATGAATTTGCTTAAATTTAATTTTAATTATTTAAAAAATTACAATTTATTTATAATGATGAAATTGTGAACTATTTTTACCTGTATGTTATATGTTTCAACAATCATTAATCAATCCCAGCACGCTTTAATTCTTCATTGTTACACTCGTTTAATAGATAAAGACGGTGCCTTATTTTCTTGGTTTCCGCACTCTCAAAAATACATTACATGTAATTCATCATCACTATCAGAGATTCATGTCTAATGCTGCTGCCATTTTATATTTTATTCTCTAGATAGAAATTTAACAACTACTGAAAGCATTCGGAAGTTATCCTTCGAATAATGCACTATTCCAAGTTCGTACAACACATTTCTCGCATAACCGTGGAATTAATTTTAACAGGACTTTATTCCGTGTTCGTACAACTGGACTGACAAAATATGTCTGCGCCTTAAAAGTGTGTAGTCTTATAGTGTTCAAGCGATAAATGCAGGGAGATAGGATTTTTATGAAAATGTAGGAATACTTCACTTAAATGTCCAAAAACTAGCAATTAAAGTTTGCGAGAAGAGAAATCGGGATAGACTGTACCAGTGACCCAACCAATTCCATTTTCTCTTTCTGATCAGTTTCAGCATTATTCTTTCTTCACTCATCTTTCCTACACAGCTTCATTTCTTATTGTCTATCCATTTCACACGCTCCATTCTTCTCCATATCCACATTTCGAATGCTTCTAGTCGTTTCTCTTCACTTCGTCGCAATGTCCATGTTTCTGCTCCCAAACAATGCTACACTTCACACAAAGCACTTCACTAATCTCTTCCTTAGTTCTTTTTCTAGAGGTCCGTAGAAGATGCTCCTTTTTCTATTAAAAGCTTCCTTGGTCAATGCTATCCTCCTTTTGACTTCCTGGCAGCAGCTCATGTTACTGCTTATAGTACACCCCAAGTGTGATCTGATAATGAAGGCGAAATGAGCCCAAGGTGCGGCGCCAAAGTCACCCAGCATTTGTTCTTAATGGGTTGAGGGAAACCCCCGGAAAAACCTCAATCAGACAACTTGTCCCAAACAGGATTCGATCCCGGGCCCGCTAGTTCAGTAGTACTCAGTCACGCTGACCATTGAAAATAAATATTTTACAGGTTTTAGCACTTAAAATTAGTTCTCTATTAACAACTACGACAGACTGCAACGGTGTTGGAGGATATTAGCATAGTTTCTAAAATAGAACCAAGATGACTCTTGATAAATCAGTCACGTTTCACAGGTTCGAACCCACGACCCGTATCAAATCCAGGATAGCATGGTTACCATTAGACCATCGAGGGTTATTTCGTATTAATTATTTGTTTTCATTCAGACGTACATTTTTCATCGCGGTGGTATTCAGCCCTACTGAAAGAGTCTCCACTATTTTAAATTAAAAATTAAATCGCAATAAAAGCATCGGAATATAATGTTCCATTGTAATAATGACGTTGTGCGTTAGTCAATTTGCATCTCGCCAATTTTACAAATACATTTTCCGTAATTAATCATAATGGATATCCATGAACACGTTTAATATCTCATACAATATGGCCGTTGTAATGCATGTACAAATGTGAATAATGCATTGTAATTGCGCACCCATCCGGACAATGCACACTTTCTCCACACTAAAGCATTTCCACATTTTGTGTTTCAGAGACATGGGTGGGGGAAGGGACGAAGGTTAAAAGATAAAAAAAAAAAATTGTGGTGAAGGGAGGGGGAGGGAATCAATGAAATTATGTGTTCACGCACCTCAAACTATTTCGCCCCACCCTCTCCTCTGTACGTATATTTCTCTGCTATACCAGGAGCTCCTATTCATGAGTTTTCAAACTCAATTGTTATGATTAGATTACATTAATCATATTTTAGTATTGGAAAACTTGGGGAAATGGGGAGGGGTGTGGTGAGAGGGGGAGAGGCTGGATTTTGGCATATATTACGGCCAGGCATGCGTGGTAAATCTGGATCGAACAGACGAACAAATATAATCAGTCATTCGGTCGGTGCATGCAGCCAGCACAATTAGTTTAGTACGTGATTTCATGTTTAGGTCTAGTGATGCGCCCTGGCAAACAACGGCCCTGAATGAAGGCACGGGGTGTCTTACGCTGTGCAGCGATCCAGTGGCCACCATGCGGCCGACATTAAAATCCACATACTTTGCGAAGTAAAGTCACGGTCTAGTACAGGAACAACATTTTATTTTTACTAACATTTCTAATATTAACCTGGCTATACCTATGGATTAATGATTGAGACCCGGAAACACCGTTTGCTACCCCCTTCCACGACTGGAGTTCGATGATACTGGCGTAAAATACAAACAAGTCACTTTACTAGGTACAGGAGGGAAGAAAAGTAGTTCATCCATTTACGTAAAGTAGGAAATATCGCGATTTTGAGTGTGATAATTTTCATTAGGTTTTGTTTAATCAAAATACAGTACAGTATTAACAATGAGTGTTTTTTACTCACGAACTGAGTTATCCGTGCGAACGTATTCATTATGCAGTGTATATTATACTGTCTACAGTACATTAGCGTACAATATAGAGAATGAAGTTAAATTGAAAAATAATCATAATATGGCTATTTAAACACATTTTTGAAAATGTGTGGCCGTTCATTTCGATACAGGCTTCAGTTCTTTTGTGCCTATTATCGCACTATATACTATTGCATCTAATTCCAATTACCAGTTTCGTCCTTCATACTTAGTAACTCATGTTGAAATAATTCTGTATCGACTCTATAAAAAGAGTACCTTACGTACTGTAAATTCAGTCTTCACTTCTGCCCGATCCGAAAAGATAAAATTACTCAGACATGCTATCTACTGTCCGTCCAGTGGTTATGTCGCAGGATCGTAGAAAGGGGGGATATCATGTGATAGTTTATTACTTAACGAGGCCCTTTTATTTAAGTTATTTTAAACAGTTGCATAATATTACGTAGACGTCCAATTAATTCCTAACAGAAATTAATGTTTTCTGAAAAGAGCTGAGAAAGCCCAGCCACTAGTCTTTACAGTGGAGCGAGCAGAAGCAGGTGGGGGAAATCGGGATGCGACGTAGGCAAACGGACGGCAGTACCTGTGCGAAAATATTATTCAATATTGGAAGTTTTCGTCACTGGAGAACGCGAACATATTTCTGAAACGTACTATAATCACTAACTCAGTACTGCGGCCTTGGTTCTGTGTGGAGAAGGGGTGGGAGTGAAGTACATTGAAAAACTCAGGTACAATAAAAGTTGAAGTAAAAATAAAATGATGTCCCTGTATATACAGTCAGAAGCTTAATACTTACTAAATATGCAAACATAGACGGTTGAAATATGCATCCATAGATAGTTGCTCACCACCAGGATCGCTACTATCGCCTCATGACAGAGACTTTCCCTAGCAGACCATAAAATGTATTGTACTTTCGATATCGTGTTCTTTTGAAAAAAAAAATAACACCTTCCTTCCACTATTGAAATATGAAATACATAAGGTTTATATATTATTTTCATAAAATATATATTATATTCTATAAACTCACCTTCCTGGATCTTTTGGAAGAAGGATAACTCTAACCTATTTTTCTTACAATTTATAGTATTACAAACGTCTCCTTGTCCCATATTATTATTAAAATTATTGTATTTTAGCCATTTACATTTATTACAGCTGATAACGAACATTTCATAGTTTACATAGCTTTTCAAAAAAATGCGAAATACGGCACAGTCAATGCCTTTTCGATCTAGACCAGGCCGTAATGTTTGTTCGGGTTTTCTATTTCAGTGTATGGAGCTCAGTGAAATATTATAACTTTATTGGTTATCATTGCTAAGCTTTATTTAGTGTAATGTGTCCGTAAGTTCCGTTTACTTCTTGTTGCATAATATGTTGCAGAAACAATTACAAAACTGTGTTATTTTAATGTGAAGAGAATTTTACATGTTAACATAATCTGTTCGCGTCAACATTTCACGTTTAGAATGGAAGCTATTTTGAGGTTTAATAAAAAAGAATTTATATTGTAATTTCAATTTAGCACACCTACCTTCCTTAATTTTAGACAAAACATTTACAATACCACTCCTATGAAATTAGTGTACGTACAATAATTCAGTACTCAATTTTAGTATTAAAATACAGACAAATTGAATGTCCGGGGTATCATACATGACATTATGCTTAATTATAATGTATGATTGAGAATTTAGGAATATAAGTTAAATATAGTAAGCATAACCTATAATTTTCATATGAATGGCAAGGCATTGGAGATCACTAAATTTATACAGAAAGGGGCAACTGGTAGAGTAAACATAACCTATAATTTCAACATATCTAAATATCCGTGCAGTGCAATTGAAAATTACTGAATCGTGCATAAATGAATGTACAACAATTTCGCAATATTTAATCGAAATAAAGACAGGTATTATACATACGAACAACGTAATTTTCACACCATAAATAATATTACATCTTAACTCGCAAGTAAATTATGTCTGAAGTGTCTCATAATCATTGTTTTAAATTTTATTAATGGAATTACACTACATTTTAGAGATATATGTTACTTTTTATGCATTCCAACTAATTTATATGGTTGAAACGCCGCCCTTCGTGATCGGGTTAAGCGAGTTACATGGTCTGCATTACGGCCTGTATTAGATCACGATGGCTGTGGCACAGTCTATTGTTCGTAGTACTCACAGCGCTCCAAGCGGCTAGCAACTATCGCGAGATTTGCAAAAAATCATCCTAAGCTTCGTGACTGTATATAGTAGATTGTGTTA
The DNA here is from genome assembly GCA_025594305.2 of Periplaneta americana. Classification (NCBI taxonomy): domain Eukaryota; kingdom Metazoa; phylum Arthropoda; class Insecta; order Blattodea; family Blattidae; genus Periplaneta; species Periplaneta americana. The sequence continues at coordinate 1,921,771 of JAJSOF020000023.1, read as the reverse complement.
AAGTGAAGTTTGAACGCTGATGTAGAACCATCTGTAGTTGAAAGAGAGGGTTCTAGGCAAAAATTACTTGTCATTCATCACTCCAAGTCAAATGTTATTTCTGAAAGTAGCAGACGGGCTATTCCATAAATAGAATCAAACAGCATTTTTATGCTCTGATTTCTTCCTATTCATAAATGGTATTTACTTACTTACAAATGGCTTTTAGAGAACCGGGAGGTTCACTACCGCCCATACGTAAGCCCGTCATCGGTCCCTATCCCGAGCAAGATTAATCCAGTCCCTACCAACGTATCCCAACTCTCTCTCTCTCCTCCCATCTATGCCTCAGTCCCTCCAAAGGTCATTTTCCCCCATCCAACTAACACTCCATACGCATTTCTGGATTCACCCAAGTGTGCTACATGCCCTGCCCATCTCAAACGTCTGGATTTAATGTTCCTAATTATGTCAGGTGAAGAATACAATGCGTGCAGTCTGCGTTGTGTAACTTTCTCCATTCTCCTGTAACTTCATACCTCTTAGCCCAAATATTTTCCTAAGCACCTTATTCTCGAACACCCTTAACCTCTATTCCTCTCTTAAAGTGAGAGTCCAAGTTTCACAACCATAAAGAACAACCGGTAATATAACTGTTTTATAAACTGTAATTTCCAGTTTTTTTTCTTCAACAGACTGGGTGACAAGAGCTTCTCAACCGAATAACAGCAGGCATTATTCCAGAAATATTTCTCAGGACAATAAATTGTTGAAAATGTCTCGGCCACCGACAACCTTCCGTCTTAGCAGAGGTCGTAGTTGGTTAGCTTGCAACCGAGCATTCATATCACCGTTTAAAACAATTGCATAAGGTATTACAATAAAGAGCCAGTAATTTTTATATTTCCCACGTAAAAAGAAGCGAAAATGGATTCTTCTGCATCTTCCAACAAAAAAGGACTAAAAGACGGCCCACTACAACCGTCGCATTTCGTAACCTCTGTACCATAACATAACCAAGTTCAATATTATAATACAGCGTGTGAAAAACACTTCATTCTCGTAAACAAAATACGCTTATCAGTATTAAGTAACTATTAAATCAGTACAAAGTACCAAAATCCCAATTTGCCGCTGCCCCTATACGGAGGCACGTCCTACAATATTGCTCGTTTATGCTTCCTTTTCGAGATAAAAATTGCTTTATATGAAATATTTCATAGCGTGTTATGGGAAAGCCATCCATTTAATTCCCAATATCCTCAATCAGTTCAAGAGAGCAGTGTATTATGATAATAAATTATTGAAGTAATTTTAGTTTTCTCCTTTAAATGTGCAAAAATTTGATCCAACAAATGTAGGATTTTAATATTCCCTTTCAGAACGAAAAGTTACATTTGTTAGCAATGGCAAAGGAAGCTTTCAATATAAAAAGCACTTTCTGTGGATCTCTGGAGTAAGAACTAAAAAAGAGACTAGCGAAGTGCTTTGTATGGAGCGTGCAACTATGGGGCAGAAACATGGACATTACGACGAAGGGAAGACAAAAGCCTAAAGTAAACTGGTTCATATATTATGGCATACCGAAAGCCTAAAGTAACGTAACCTGCCACTGGCTTGTATATGCAAGGCATACAAAAAAACCTAAAGTAACTTAACCGCAGCAATACCAAGGTATTATAAATAATATGCAGTACCAACGGGAGAGGGGGTATTTTGTGACCACTATAAAAATGTTTAATTTTGAACAATTTTTAAACATTTATAATTGGCAAATAGTATCTACTATAATAAAATTGAAAACTTGAAATGTCTTTGTACATTTTGTAACAATGTTGTCATCGAGGGAAGGGGGGGGGAGTATTTTTTTCCCAACTTGAGATATTTTCGTATTTTAGTAAAACTATCAGTAAAAACGTTTAAACAGTACAATAGAATAGAGGGATTCATAACTGAAAATAGCTAATATTTTCATATTTTTAATATATAAATTATACATTGAAAGTACAAATTTTGGAGTTGGAGGAGTTGGGCACAAAGTACCCAAAAGTTGGCATAGTTAGGGTTAACCTCTCACAGATTCGTATATGAAAGTCATACCAAAAACCTAACCTAACCTGTCACAGATTCGTATACGCAAGGCATAACAAAAAGTTTTCCACAGCCGTGGGACTCGGCATCAATCCCTTTGGTTAGATTACCTGGTTGGGTTTTTCCGAGGTTTTCCCCAACCAAAAGGCAAATGCCGGGTAATATTTTGGCGAATCCTCGGACCTCACCTCATCTCACTACATCTCGCCAAAATATTGTAAAAAAATTGCACAAAATTGTAAAAATTGTAGAAAATTACTAAATTGTAAAACTGTAAAAATTTGTAAAAATTGTAATTGTAATATTGTAAAATTTTGACTTGTTCCACATCTTAAAGCTTCATTGCTCATGTAAGATCTATGGAATAAAATGAATGAATGAATGAATGAATGAATGAATGAATGAATGAATGCCTAAACTAACTAAAAGGTTATTGTATATTTTGTAACAATTTCGACATCAAGCAGGGGAGGGTATTTTTTTTTCCACCTTGAGATATTTTCGTATTTTAGTATAACTATCAGTAAAAATGTTTAAACAACAATATAATAAGATATAAGGATTCATAACTGACAATAGCTAATATTTTCATATTTTTAATATATCAAAATTTAAAATAAAAATTTTGGCGTTGGAGAAGGTGGGCACAAAGTACCCCCCCCCCCGTTGGTATTGCTAGGGTTAATCTGTCACAGATTCGTATGTGCAAGTCATACCAAAAGCCTGAAGTAACTTAAAAATTAGAGTGTACACTAGCGTGAAACTTTCATGTCACCCTAAGTTATTTTGGTTGACTGAGGAAAAATCTGTAAAACAGTTGAAGGTGTATAAGTGGAGCACGAAAGGAAGTACCTATTCGCTAGTTTAACCAAACTGTACTTTTATTTACAGAAGCTAACAACCATTAATGTAACGAAAGGTAACGTCTTGGTTCCATTCGAACCAACATCTTTCATTTCTTTATCATTTATAAAAGTACAATTCTAACATTTTTGTTTAGTAGTAACTTACTACTAAATTATTGGCTTCGTTTATTATTAAACTCAATGGGGGATGACGCCTCTACCCCTGGACCACTACTCATAAAGATGGCGGTCTGGTCGAAAGTTACTACGTAAGTACCGACATGGTAGACATTACTTCTGTGAAAATATATACATACACAAAGCCCATTACTCACCTCGGTCCAGCTGCCACTCTTCCTCACAGTCCTCCAGAAGAACTCCACACGTAGTTTCTAAGAAGTTTCAAAGTTCGGAATGTAGGCCTACTACCTAAGAAATTATTTTGTCAACCACTTGCATCACGATCTACACACAGTAAAAAGTTATTGTTCCACTATCACAATATCGCAATGAACTAAGTACACCTACACTCTGTTTTTAAAACACGCTGTTAAATAAAGACCTTAAATGTTTTTCTATTACTCGGTAAGCTACACACACAGTTCACCCATTTAGTACTAGCACACTCGCGAGGTCTGTAGAACATCATTTATAAATTCAACATTTTAGCGACTTTCCTGTGCCCTACACGTACAATTTTCTTAAATTATTCGTTTACGTACCATAAAATGACATTTTTCTTGAATTAATCGTTTAACTAATATAAAATTACGTATTTTCCTCACCACAAAGTTCACAAAATGAGAATTTTCGAATAAACGGAATGGCCACCATTATAGAACTGTATTTACAGCGTTCGAAAATCCACAAACCTTCCCGAAGTTATAAACCAAGCACTGGTAAACGCAATCGTTCCTGAAGGTTATTTTTTATACCGCTATGAACTCAGGTTTCTCCTGTCCGCATGGAAAACCAGCCCTCTGAGATAGTTGTGAGCCTAGTCTTCAATATCGCTGTCCGATACGTCACTCAACTCGTTCAATATTAACGTCACAAATTGGGTTCAGAGTTGAAATACCAGATGACAACTCAGTTTGAGTTCGTTGTCCCAGTAGGTAGAGTTAAAACCAGATAATGACACATGAAGGGAACCTAAAAGAGACTCTAAAGAAATAAGAACAAGAGATAAAAAATTATTTTATTGAATTATATCAGATAATAGATCGCAGAACGCCATTGCATTCGGTCGTCTGCTATGTGGATACCGTGTTCGCTTCCCGGCGTAAGCAATGGTTCCGCTACGGCGAACTTCGCCGGGCGTAGGTCTACACAGATGGCGTTGAGGTTTCTACACGTTAAAATTAAATTCTTTCTTCTCAGCGATCATTGGCAACTATGGCGGCAAAACTAATCCTATCCTCAGTGCTTGAAGATTCATTTCTTATTTTATTAAGTTTCTAAATGCAATGCTATGAGTTTGAAAGGATACAAAGACGTCCAAGTCTATATTATGAAACTAGTCAACATTCGTTACCTAATTTTGACGGACACAACTCTATAACATTATAAACACAGCCATCGGCGTAGCTCAGTCGGCTAAGGCGCTTGCCTGCCGTCTAAAATTGCGCTCGGGTGTGGGTTCTGTTCCTACTTCAGCCGATTACCTGGTTGGTTTTTTCTGAGGTTTTCCTCAACAGTAAGGTGAATGTCAAGGTAATCTATGACGAATCTTCGGCTTCATCTCGCCAGATACCATCTTGCTATCGCCAATTCCACTGACGCTAAATAACCTACTAGTTGTTACTTGTTTTTAAGGAACCCGGAGGTTCATTGCCGCCCTCACATAAGCCCGCCATTGGTCCCTATCCTGAGCAAGATTAACCCATTCTCTATCATCATATCCCACTTCCCTCAAATCCATTTTAATATTATCTACGTCTCGGCCTCCCTAAAGGTCTTTTTCCCTCCGGCCTCCCAACTAATACTCTATATGCATTTCTGGATTCGCCCATACGTGCTACATGCCCTGCCCATCTCAAACGTCTGGATTTAATGTTCCTAATTATGTCAGGTGAAGAATACAATGCGTGCAGTTCTGTGTTGTGTAACTTTCTCCATTCTCCTGTAACTTCATCCCTCTTAGCCCCAAATATTTTCTTAAGCACCTTATTCTCAAACACCCTTAACCTATGTTCCTCTCTCAAAGTGAGAGTCCAAGTTTCACAACCATAAAGAACAACCGGTAATATAACTGTTTTATAAATTCTAACTTTCAGATTTTTTGACAGCAGACTGGATGATAAAAGCTTCTCAACCGAATAATAAAAGGCATTCCCCATATTTATTCTGTGTTTAATTTCCTCCCGAGTATCATTTATATGTGTTAGTGTTGCTCCCAGATATTTGAACTTCTCCACCTCTTTATTCTGCACTTAATTTACCCCTTGAAGCTGGTATATTCGTTATAACACTTGATTTATAAAGAGAACTAACAAAGAAAACAAAGCAAAAAAAAAAAAAACAAAAAAAAACCCAGAATGGTGTCCTACATCATAATAAAGTCGTACACGTGTAAACCTAAGCTCTCGTGAAACCAACTAAAGTCTTCCGAAAGTAGGATTGCCAGGTATTCCATATTGTACGGAATGTTCCATATTTGAAACCTGAAAAACTTGACCCTTATGAAATCCATATGGGACACCAAAAATCCCGTATTTACGGACATTATGTTATGACCAACGGTTTTATTTTTGTTTTATTCTTTCTCCTCTACTGTTTTTACCGATAAGTATATCATGTTATGTAACTATGATAAAAAAGTCACATCATTGTCTTTACAAATGTAACAACGAAGGAAATAAATTTAAACTTCTACCTGCTTATGTTTCAGTTGGAAGTAATTTTATTTCCAAGAATTAGATATGCATAATTATTCGTACAATAATATTGTTGTTGCTGGATTATGTAAACTGACTTTTATATATATATATATATATATATATATATATATATATATATTAGTACTATAATTCAGTTTAAAAATATTATTAGATAAGCAGCAACAGTGGAAAAATATGTAGTGTTAAGTTGCATAGATTGCGATTTTCACAGAAAAAGTTTTTTTTTAATATTATTTTATTAGTTATTAATTTCTTACTAAGTAAAAGGTAAAAGGTATCTTGGAGTGTAGGCTTTCACGGCCGGCGTCAATAGTAGAAAAGTTTTCCGGGCTATGAGGCCGTGGTCTGTTGGTTGTGAGACCAAACGTTTCGTTCACTGCTGCGGTGAACATCTGAAAACTTTTCTGTAAAAGGTATCCCCGTAATATGCCGTGAAGGCACTTGGGGGGCATGGAGGTAGAGCCCCATGCTTTCCATGACCTCGGCACTAGAATGAGATGGTGTGGTCGGCACCACGCTCTGACCGCCTTTTACCCCCGGGAAAGACCCGGTACTCAATTTTATAGGAGGCTGAGTGAACCTCGGGGCCGTTCTGAAAGTTTGGCAACGAGAAAAAATCCTGTCACCACCTGGAATCGAACCCCTGACCTTCCAGTCCGTAGCCAGCTGCTCTACCAACTGAGCTACCCGGCCACTCAATTTATTACTAATACCGGCAATAAATAATAATAATAATAATAATAATAATAATAATAATAATAATAATAATAGTATTCCTAATAATTAAACATAGCAGTAGGTTACTATGTTAAATTACGTGGTATTATTAGACTGGTAGAAATCAGAAATACGTTGAGCTTCAGTGACAAAAATAATGGATGACAAAGAACGTTAATTCCGATTTTTTAATTATTTTATAGTAGGCTATTCAGGAGGTTTGTAATAGTGCTATATTTTCTAGGTTGTTTAATGCATAATACCGTACATATTTTGAACTTTCTAATGCATAACTATCCGAGCACTACTTGTAGCAGTAATCAGTTATAAGTAACAGAAATAGGCTCTTATTACAGTTATGTCGCTTGAACTTTGCAACAATCGACTTAGAATGTAACACAATTATAAACATTAGCGGAAATAAGTAAAACTTAAAGCTGATTGTAATAGCTGTAAGTACAAATACATAATACCACACGATAACTGATGCATCCCTTCCTGTCCCGTGCTTAAAATAAAGGTCGGCACCTATTCATATTATGTGATCGAACAAACTAGGAAAGAAGGTTGCAGGAGTCGGTAGAAATAGCTTTCTCTGCATATTATACGTCTTAATAAATATTTTCAAGGTTCTTGTTCACATATTTAAATCAAAAACAACTGAAATAATATTGTAGCTCTTATTTATTGCTATATTTTACAATGATTACACATCATTATCAAGGCTGTGAAAAACGTCCCACAAACAGGATGGATCCAGTGCTGATGTCCAAGAGCACGAAGAGGAATGGGTGGTTGGCCGTGAACACCGGCTCTGGTCGGAAAGCCATCCGCGTGGCTATGATCATGGCTAAAAGAATTCACACATTACATGGCATGTAATAACAATTAAATAATAAATGGTCAGCATAAATGATAAGTAAGATTGTACATATTTTTAAAATACAATGGAACTGAAGTACTATCCTGTTACATGTTGCAAGAACAGAGAGAGTCCTATGAGCCATCTTCAAACATTTAATAAATACTCATAGCAGAATAGACTCGAGCTGTAGCATAACCAAAATATCTGGGTTCGATTCCTGCCACGGCAATACAAGATGTCTCAAGTGTGCTCCTCTGATCTTGTAGCACCATGTTGACAATGTGAGCAGTAGCATCGAAATTAGTTTTGGAAAATAAATTTGGGCCCAAATTAAAAAAAAAGATACAGTACCTAATCCACTAAAATGGGAACATCTCAATCATATTTAAAGATGTATTCAAAATTTCTATGACACTTTATTTCTCAAAGTAAGTTCTTTAAAATGTCTTCAAGCACAATTTTTAGTCTTGCTTTCAAAATTTTTGATAAACAATTACATTTTAGAGGTACTTTTATAGAAATTGGAGGTGTATTTTCCTAATGAAATAAAATAACAAATTTCTACAATAGAAAAAAGTTTCCTAACCTAAAAATATGTGTCAAATATCCTGCACATAGCATTTATAGTTCCGAAAACATGAACTTTCTGTATCAAATAAAGCAAAAAATTGAAGTTACGAGAAATTACTATAAAAGTTTAACACCATTTAAAAATCTTGCCACGGCAGCTGGCAAGCCCATAAATGCACTTTAAATTTTATGTAATGTATTTTTACATATCAAAGAGTATTTTAAATGAAAAAAAAAAAATGAAAATTTTACTGGTTTTCCACCATATTTAATTATCTTCCCTTCTTAAGCAAATCACACAAAATTTTCAAATATTTTATACAATAATATTAGATAAATTTAGGGTTGAAATCTCTTTCAAAATAAGCTTCAGTAGCTTGAAGTAAAATCTACTGCTCTGAGCAGAAAATTTATCAATTAACACTGAATTCTAATGAAGCTTCTTTGATTTTACCTTGTCTAAAAAATTACAAGTTATGAAATATGTTTATTAAGAAGAAACTTTGATGAACACTCGTAAGATAAATTAAACAGAATATCTCCACTAGTGAGGGTGATCAGTTCCAATTTACTAGGCAGAGAAGCACCAGCTCTCTGTTGTAAGTTACAGGAAAATAAAGTTTATCTCAAAGTATAACAAATGTAGTTTATTAAAATATCACTCAATTTTTAAATATTCTCATTTTTATAACTTACCCGCACCTTTCGTATATTTACACAAAACTCACGTACAACTGAAGCAAACAATAACAAACTTGTGACAAATAGTGACATAGAAGCAAGATTATGAACATCTCAAAACACTGTGACACATAGACACAAGACAGATATTAAAACTAATAAGACATTCTTATCAATAAAGAAAGACACAAACTATGTCCTGACAATCAACTTGTAATATCCATTCAACAGATCCAAAACATGTAGAGATGTTATTTAACATTTATACCTACTTATAGCAAAGCTTCTTAACTTTACTGCATTTGTAGTGAGTCACTTACTCAGTGCAGAATACCGAAGTGCTATTTTGCCCAACAAGCAAACACAGTGCCTTGCCTTTTACTGTGCTCAACATTATGTGAAACAAGAGATACATACAGCAAAAGTAATATTTATTTGAAATTCAATTAAAATTTTAAAATAAATACCTACAACAAAAGATATAATCAGCTTCTAAATTATCATAACCATACAGTAAATTGTTTTTAACTAAATGTTAACTCTGGCACATTTTCTTGCAGCCAATTCTTGTAGTACCACGTGGATGTGAAGTGCATATGCATGACTTTCAAATCTCGGCTTTCCTCTCTCACATAACTGATAGAAGTGGCAACAGCAACCTGCCATCCATCGCACACTAGCGGTCCTCCAGAATCTCCAACATATATATACTTAAGTGGCCTTTGATCACTCTTGAAGCAAATCTTATCCTCAGGATGAAATAAATAAAATGGACAAGGAACTTCTGAACCCAAAAACACATAGAATAAAAGAGTGTTTTCACTATGAGGAAGAATATCTTCAGCATCGCCTGCTGTCTTTCGAATCCGATAGCTATACAGTCATTGTACTTCACTCTCGGACCTGATAGAATTACTTTGTCTATATTTTCGGAGAAGTTTATATTACCTTCCATATTTAACAAAGCTAACGATGAAAGAGTAATGGAATGGAGAAAAATTATCTCCGGCGCCGGAACTTGAACCCGGGTTTTCAGCTCTACGTGCTGATGCTTTATCCACTAAGCCACACCGGATACAACTCCGGCGCCGAACAGAATTGTCTCTGATTGAGTTCCAACTCTTGGGTCCCCTCTAGTGGCCGCCCTCTGCACTACGTCATAGATGTCTATGAACATAGGACCGAAGTCCACACATGTGCTGAGGTGCACTCGTTATGAGTGAGTGTACCTCAGCACATGTGTGGACTTCGGTCCTATGTTCATAGACATCTATGAAGTAGTCCACACATGTGCTGAGCAGTGGCGTAGCATGAAATTTTGAGTAGGGGAAGCTAACTCAAGTTGTCTTTCATGCAATATGAGAAAACGTATTACAAAAATACAGTCTTAAAATAAATAGTAGTCAATTTCAAGTCAGCAGTCGAAGATTGGTTGGAACATCGTAAGTAACACCAATAAGGCATGACCTCAAATGATAAGTAGTAAAATATGATTTCACGGTTTACACATATCTCTTAACAAATAGACACGTATACGTATAACATTAGCTCACTCCCTGTCATACTTAGAGAAATCACAATATTAGTATCATTACGTAAGTATGCGTCTGTCTTTTGGTTGTGTCCTTCATTGACAGCAAGGGAGTCGGTCATTTGTTTTTTAAATCACACTTTTGTTCGTAAGTCAGTTTTTATAATACAATTGTCCTAAAAAAATTCAAGTAAATTAGTGTCAGGAACTGTTGTTTCACTCATTATTTATTATATTAGCCACAATGCACACTAACACTTCAACTGAACACAACTGACGAAAAGGGATAACGCGGAAACTACTTATTTTAAATGTTAAAGCTAGCTTCTTTGCGAGCCTTGCGACTAGGGTAGCTTAGGAAGGGATGGAAAATCTGCGGGGTGGATTACACAGAAGAAACCGGTCTGCTTGGAAGCTGGTGTGTGCAGGCTTCTTGTTTACTGCTGCATCACAAATCATCCTGAGCTGCCGCATCACAATATTTAACGCGTAAATATAAATTCTATTAAAATTAATAAATAATTTTCTTCATAAAATGCAGGTTTATTATGAAATTATTATTAACTGGGGAAGCTAAGCTTTTTAGCTTACATTGACGCTACGCCACTGGTGCTGAGGTGCACTCGTTATGAGTGAGTGTACCTCAGCACATGTGTGGACTTCGGTCCTATGTTCATAGACATCTATGACGTAGTCCACACATGTGCTGAGGTGCACTCGTTATGAGTGAGTGCACCTCAGCACATGTGTGGACTTCGGTCCTATGTTCATAGACATCTATGACGCAGTGCAGAGGGCGGCCACTAGAGGGAACCCAAGAGTTGGAACTCAATCAGAGACAATTCTGTTCGGCGCCGGAGTTGTATCCGGTGTGGCTTAGTGGATAAAGCATCAGCACGTAGAGCTGAAAACCCGTGTTCAAGTCCCGGCACCGGAGAGAATTTTTCTCCGTTCCATTACTCTTTCATCATATGATGATGCAGAATATCTGCATGGAAATATCATATGTACTTCGGTACATTGAAATAATATATATAACAAAGCTAAGTCACTACGATATTGTGATGATAGTGGTATATAGAAATGCAGATGTGAGTTTATTCTTGCAATTCTGCGTTCTTCTACTGGCTTTGAGACGTCTATATCAAAATATCTCTCAACCTCAAGTTACACTGGGTCTGAGAGTTACTTCACAGATAAACAACAAACAGTAACCACAAAAGTTAAGGCTAACAAGTCACACACAAGTTCCAGGCATTAAGTCCATTTCTTGATAATGCACTGCCAGTCTAGTGTACTTGCAGTAAGGGTGGTAACAGAATGCAGACAAATCAGTTCTCCATGGTGCTCTGTTTACCGTTAGATCTGAGGTTTGCAAATTCCAATGCAACCGAGGCCAACAGATTTTTACAGCTAATAAAAGTCTACCTATGACAAAACTGTCTCCTACTTGAATAACAGTAATTATATCACACACGTTAATTCCTCGAAAATGGAATTCTTCCTCCTATCAGGTTAGATAGGTGGCTTAGCTGAAGAAAGAACTCCAATATGCAAGCAATCAACCAATATTAATCTTGTTACAGAAAACATTCAAATCAGAGTACAACTATTCATTGCTCTGGTCAGCTGCTCGAAATCAAATTATCCAGGGACAACAAAAATCAAAATACACTTCTATTTCGGTAATACGACAATGCACTGTGATGTTAAAATGTAGATTTCAAAATTTCATCCACGATAAACTTTGTCTTGTAGAAGTATAGTGTTGTAAAGATATCAAGTTTACCAGACAAGCAATAATAAGAACATTGTCTTGAAGAAGTGTAGTGTTGTAAAGATATCAAGTTTACAAGACAAGCAATAATAAGAACATTGTCTTGAAGAAGTGTAGTGTTGTATGGATATCAAGTTTACAAGACAAGCAATAACAAGAACATTGTCTTGAAGTGTAGTGTTGTAAAGATATCAAGTTTATCAGACAAGCAATAATAAGAACATTGTCTTGAAGAAGTGTAGTGTTGTAAAGGTATCAAGTTTACCAGACACAGCAATAATAAGAACATTGTTTTGAAGAAGTGTAGTGTTGTATGGATATCTAGTCTACCATGCAACACAAAATTCAACTAATTTTAAAATGTAATGAAATTTGTATTGATTTAACTAGTTGCTTTGAGAATAATTTTCTACCAGTTTTCCAAGATATCATCACCACATGCTTTTGAAATCAGTTTACGTTGTAGAAATGATTGAGGCATTTTACCTTCTCCTAAACTGGAAATGAAAATCGTCCACAAAATAGAGTATTCTCTTTTACAACCACTGCAAACAAGAAAGGATGGACAGCTGCGAAATATTTGGGATAAGATGCAGAATTTCGTGCCATAACTAGTCCTGTTAACAGAGAAAGAGAAAACAAAATACAATGTTATGTTCTTATGCATATCAACAGTAACAAATGAAACTTGATACAACATTGTTCCCATCAAAGTGTTCTGTCTGGGTACTTCCATTCGGTGACTCGGGTGAAAATGCAGTGAAAATCTGAACTACTTTCCCTCCATAAAATCTATTACTTCGGAAGTAATGAAAATCGTGAAGAATTTTCACGAGATCCAATGTTCCAAATAATCGTTTAGGCACAAATCAACTTTTGAAAAGTGAAAGGTGCATGCTTCGTGTACAAAATGCAACACTCTCCCAATAAACAAGGTCTGTTACACAGAGAACTGGATCTTCAAGCATAAGACTGAATGAGTTCCTGCCCTCTTCAGATCTGTAGGGCGCAGAGAAAATACAAAATGAGACTTGGATGAGAAGGACCAAACAATCATATCTATCCAGTCAGCCATGTGCATGCAGCAGGGCTGGTTACTTGAGAGTCACTTCACAGTTTCATTTCGGATAAATGAGGTACAAAGTGGCCATTGCAGTGCTAGTGCTGTACACATACAGAATTCTGCCCCACGATCAAGTGATACCAAAGCAGCCATTTCAATGAGTGGCACACGTGTTTTCTCTGATCGTGAGCAGAGTACGATGTGGCATTGATCCATGAACACAAGCATGTCCCAGCCGGGAACTGAACACTTTGTACTACTACAACTATTACGTAACTTCTGAAAATCAGCAATGCACTGAACGATCACATTAACAGTCACAACTCTTCCTTCACTTCTTTACACAAAGTTATAAAAATTATGGCCAATAGTTTAAGGATGAAATGAATAAATACTACAAAATAACCGAAAAAGTTCTAGTAAACATGAATCTGTAAACCAATTGCTTTTAGAGATGCGCAGTTGACAAGTTCATAAATGAATAGTGAAATATGGAGTAAAATACTGTACTATAATATACAGTCATTAAAATACACTCAGTGTAAGTATTCGTGGATTGAAAAAATCTGTAATTTTTTCCCCTTCCATTTTGCAAAATACTGCACCAGTAAACCTTCCGTAACCAAAGCCAAATTCACTAAATACATCAGCTCTCTTTTTAGCACTCTTGATTTGTTTTATAACATTAACTTCTTCTTCCACATTTGAAAATTTTCTTTTCTTTGCACCTTGCTCCACTGAACTGTATGCAAACTGAATGTCTGGAATACAGTGCCTACGTCACACAACTTGGCCTGTTATTGTTTATGAAGGCTTGTTGGCACAACAGAAGAAAGAATTCGGTCTACCCTATACCTTCTATTGGCCACCTGTCAATGCCTTTTAACAAAACTCTCTGTTTAAAGTAGGACAATCCTCTTTTCTTAGAATTCCAGTTCTTGGCCCATAAAATGTTTCTATCATAATAAATGAAAACGGTATTTGTCACTAATGACTAGAGATGGTTGATTTTGACAACATAAAATTGCAAATTTCGCACTTTAAAATCAAATTTAGCATTTTACAGCACTTGCAATGCTAGATTTTAGCATTTTGGGATGGAACATTTTTAATGGAAAGTTTGGTGGTAGAAATGCAATGCAATCGAAGTGTTAACAGGGGCATCTCCAGTGGAAACTTTTGAAAATAATAAATAAGTAAAGAACATATAAAATTACAGTGAAATTGTGAACATTAAGAAACATGCCAAAAGATAAGGTGTGATTCTATCCTGACCCATCTTGTTCCCCAATCACAAATCACCCGCTACCACATATGGCTGGAACTGAAGAAGGCATATAGGCCACCACCAGCACCACACAGATTAGCTGAAAACTCGATATAATGGTACAGATAACAACAAAGAGGTTAACAGGTAGATCATATTCCCACAGTCTAGTATATACAGTCGCGAAGCTCAATATGTAAACGACATTTCATACAAGTTGAGAGGATGCGAAGGCATTTCTTTCCCCTTCTACTTGCCCAGAGTCCGTCAGTAACAGAACGGTAGCTGTTACCTCTTATACCTGCACCCCCCAAGTTGTACACACAAGAAAATAAAATATTAAATAAAGTACATAAATGAATATAAAATACAGTGACACAAGTTTGACAATTACATGTTTGTGTAAATTTTAGTGTCATTCCTACGATATTTTCAACTAATAATTAATTAAATTAAGGGATGTTAGTTTATATTATGAAGTCAGGGGGGAGTGACACAGTGCAGATTGTCCCGTTGTGTATGCTGTAGAGTAGCAACTAGCGGTGAAGAAAACATTTATCTTCTACTCTCAGTAGCTTTTTAATGTGCCAGTTGATATAAACAGCAATAAAATGAAATATTAACGCTTAGTGTAGGCTTTCGAAATATAGATTATCAGTAAACATTTTCAATAATAAAATTTTGTCACTGTTGAAAGTCAATTCGTCGAACGTTAGTAAGATGGTCAGTAGCAGCTTCCCCTTCACTGGTGGTAGAGAGTGTGAGTAGAAGGGAAAACCTATCAACCAAACTGAAATGGGGTTCAGTAAATATGCAAACATTAGATAGTTGCTCACCACTAGGATCGTTAATATCGCCTCATTACAGGCAATGCAAAATAGTACCGTCACAGTCTATTGTTTCTAGCACCCTCAAAACTCAAGCTTCGTGACTGTATATAGTAGACTGTGATATTCCTGTGTTATTCCTATTATAAAAGGTAACATGGAGGGGTGACCAAACTATTTCAAAAAAATAATTTGAATCTTTAGATAGATTCTAATTGTTTGTACAAAAACACAAAAATATCTCGTATTGCCTACATGTCACACTACCTGTGATAGTTGTTAGGCATCAGATGACATTATATCGACTGGAAGATGAACCAAAAGGCGTTAATCATTCCGTTTTTACCAGAGAAACCCAACATTCCATTTTTCAAACTCTGAGCGCAGGATGTAATCATATACAGACTGCACTGTGAGAGCATCTCTAATATAAATAATTGATTAAATGGCGATCTTACTCGTGTTAATTGTGTAAGCATGTGCGGCTTACAGCTGTTTCGGTGCTTCTTCACACCATCCTCAGAGCCTACTAGATCTCGGCGTCATCTCGAACTTCGCTGCCTGTTGTGTGAGTGCATTTGATTGTTGAAAAGTGTTGAAATGTGGTGTCAAATAGTGTGTGTGTTCTGAAATTGATCTGTGTGTTGAGAATTTGATCAGGGTGTGTTTTACTGTGTCTGTATATTTCATATTGTTCTAGTGTGTTGAGTTTTTGGTTTTTGGGTTGTATGTGTAAGATTTCCATGTCTGTATTTGACACCACATTTCAACACTTTTCAACAATCAAACGCACCCACACAACAGGCAGCGAAGTTCGAGATGATGCCGAGATCTAGTAGGCTCTGAGGATGGTGTGAAGAAGCACCGAAACAGCTGTAAGCCGCACATGCTTACATAATTAACACGAGTAAGATCGCCATTTAATCAATTATTTATATTCAAGTGTTAAAAGTAGTGTACGAAAGATTCAACATGGATCATCTCTAATAATATTAATGGCTAGTATCGAGAATACGATTAAGCAGTAAGACAGCTTGGCCTGGGAAACTCCATGGCAAAATATTAGAGGCACTGGGTGGCCCAGAATGACATACAGGGCAGACGAAACAGCTCTTGAGAATAGCCGAAATGAGCACTGTACGAAATAGCATACACCACATATGAAACAAAGAAATCGGAGACCAACATAGCGTGGTGGACATCATCAGATTTGTGATGGTAGACAAAGAACTTAGAATAGTGATGTGGATCTGGAAGACGAGCACCAATTAATCACTCAGTCAAGACTGGACATAAAAGACTTCTAGGGTGTCTACAAAAGAGATGGGAGTCATCACCACTAACAAATGAATCTCCTTCACAATGTGTGAAGGATCGTTTGCGTTTATAAATTTAATAATCTGATTGGCTATGTATTGTATACTTTTAGTAGAGCCATCGATGTAGCTCAGTCGGCAGACTTGCTGGGCTGCTGATCCGGAGCTGCATTCGGGCTTGGGTTGGATCCCCCTTTGGTCTTTGGTTTCTTCCGAGGTTTTCCACAGCCGTGGGACTGAAGCCGGATGGTCTATGGCGAGTCCTCGGCATCAACCCCTTTGATTTGATTACCTGGTTGGGTTTTTCCGAGGTTTTCCCCAACCAAAAGGCAAATGCCGGGTAATATTTTGGCGAATCCTCGGACCTCACCTCATCTCACTACATCTCGCCAAAATATTGCAAAAAAATTGCACAAAATTGTAAAAATTGTAGAAAGTTCCTAAATTGTAAAACTGTAAAAATTGTAATTGTAATATTGTAAAATTTTTACTTTTTCCACATCTTAAAGCTTCATTGCTCATGTAAGATCTATGGAATAAAATGAATGAATGAATGAATGAATGAATGAATGAATGAATGAATGAATGAATGAATGAATGAATGAATGAATGAATGAATGAATGAATGAATGAATGAATGAATGAAAACCAGGCACTTAACAGAAGAAGGGCAAGAATTCTAGAATGTAGTGCTTCAGTATTTGCTAGTTAGGTTAAAACGAGTACAATTCAAACTGGGAATACTCAGTGAGTCAATCTCTGATCTCGTAAATTCTATGTTTTCCTTAAACAGAATGTTGGCCGTTTAATTTTTTTTCTTCTTTTCTCCCTTTCTTAATATAATTTTCAAAATAGT
Organism: Periplaneta americana; assembly: GCA_025594305.2. Lineage (NCBI taxonomy): Eukaryota > Metazoa > Arthropoda > Insecta > Blattodea > Blattidae > Periplaneta > Periplaneta americana. The sequence goes on along the minus strand of JAJSOF020000023.1, from coordinate 1,904,486 downwards.
TATGTCCAAAACTTCGTCTTTTTTAACTGTTTCACACCTAACACTGTAGTTTGAAAAGAGAGCTATTGGGGCCACAGTTAAAGTGTCTCTCACTGCTAGCTGCGGGTCATTGTTAAAAAAATTACATATCCTATCGTTATCTTACCTCTGATCGAGATTCTGGCTGATATGTACATCTGTTATCAGGCTGTACATCTTACTTGACGATATGTGTCAGAGGAAGAACAATTGTTTGTATACATCTGAAGTCTGACTAGTGCAATATGTAGCTAGTCGGCGATGTATGCAATGGAGGGGGAAAGGAACTGGCCAAAGCATCACTCATGAGACAACTAAGCCAGGAAATAATGAGGTAAGATGGCCAGTTCCTTTCCTCCTCCACTGCATACGTTGCCGACTAATAACATATTACACTAATCAGACTTCAGATGTATACAAACAACTATTCTTCCTCTGATACATACCGTCAAGTGAGATGTACTGCCTGATAATAGATGTACATATCAGCCTGGATATATACAAATGTAAGACATTTAAAAACATAAAATTACTTAGTCATACGTTAAAAAGTGTTACAATTTCAAATAAAAAAGGTATATACCTTCGACAGACGGCCCGTTTCGACGTTATGTCACGTCTTCTTCAGTGTCTCCTGAACTACTGGTGATCTTGAATTCTGCGATGTGCATTTGTCGATAGTAGGGGTGGGGGTATGTTGCTCTTATGGTGGGGGCTGGTTGTTTGTGTGTTATGACGTATCATGACGTCGAATAATGTGTGGGTATTGAACTGCAATTGTGTGTTAAGTACAGTATTTGTTGTGGGTATGTTATTGTATGTTTATATATTTCGTACTGTTCTAAGATGTTTAACTGTGAACTTTTTGGTGTGATGTGTAAAATTTCCATATCTGTTTCTATATTATTGTAGTCATGATTATTGTTGATAATGTGATCTCATAATTTGATGTGATGTAGGGTTTGGTTATAGCTTTAATATGTTCGTTATATCTTGTGTGAAAGGATCTTCCTGTCTGTCCTATGTAAAATGTGGGCAACTATTGCATTTTAGTTTGTAAACTCCAGTTGAGTTATATTTATTTGAATGTTTAATGTGATTATTTAGATATTTCTGTGTTGTGTTATTTGTTTTGTACGCTATCTTGTATTTTAGTTTTCTGAATGAAGTTGCAATTTTGTGAGTATTGGTATTGTGATATGTTAATGTTATGTATTTATTCTCGCGTGGCGTTTGTGTTGGTTTGTTCTGTTTTCTGTTTTTGTTTTGCCTTTTTTATTAGTGTGTCTATTATGTTAGATATGGAAATTTTACACATCACACCAAAAAGTTCACAGTTAAACATCCTAGAACAATACGAAATATATAAACATACAACAACATACCCACAACATATACTTAACAGTTCAATACCCACACATTATTCGACATCATGATACGTCATAACACACAAACAACCAGCCCCCACCATACGAGCAACACACCCCCACCCCTACCATCGACAAATGCACATCGCAGAATTCAAGATCACCAGTAGTTCAGGAGACACTGAAGAAGACGTGACATAACGTCGAAACGGGCCGTCTGTCGAAGGTATATACTTTTTTTAAAATGTTAACACTTTTTAACGTGTGAGTAAGTAATTTTATGTTTTTAACAAACAAAGTGTTAAGGTAAACTTTAATCAATAAGACATTTGCATGATATGCATGTGTATATTACATTTCTCAAATTCCATAGCTCAAGCACAGTATAAAAAAATTCTAGTCCCAAAAATGTGCCACTCTAGACCATGGCTCATGTTGGCTGACACCTGCCATGTAATCTGATCCTTTATTCTGCGGTCTGTGACCGTGTATGCTGCAGCCCTACTGTTACTGGAAACTGTATTTAGTATCACAACTAATGTATTCCGTACCTATTAGGATTAAAGCTTTTCGCTTATGGAGTATGCATACCATCTGAGTTGGTAAAGAGAAACGTTTCTATACTTCACCTGGAACCAAACCATTGCTCTCCCAGTATGAAGTCATGAAAAATTTTATTAGGAAAATAAAATACATGCAAACATCTGCAGGTATTTCAAAAATACAGAACTATATATTATGGACTTTGGTTACATGAGATTGTCCTTAAAGGATAATTTTTAGATTCATTTGGACATCACAGTTACTTTAAGGGGTAACATACACCTTTGAGGATAAAAAAAAATGATTTTTTGTTTTTCTTACATTAATTTCACATGAACTTTTTAAGATACAGTATTTATAAAATTGACCAAGCTATGCATTAAAATGTACTCCAGTGCAAACACAATACCAGCACGCAATCTGGAAGTTTATCGTACATTTTCTCAATAATGTTTAAATCATATCTTGCACAATTTTTTTTAGACAACTGTATGAAATTCTGCACGACCCTTTTTTCTTAGTAAAATCAATGAACCGTAGCTCAATCTTAAAAATGTATCTACTTCTTGTAGTGAGTATATTCTAATTACTGAACTAGGGCCAAAGGCACTTTTAAGGCAAAAAAAAAATTGATGTTATGTAATGCCGGATGATTTGTCCTAATATTGAAAATATTTGGTGTAATTTTTTTTTTTAATGGCTGTTTGGTACAAAACGCAAAATAAAAATTTTAAAAATTCATAAATGCAAAACCTGTTATGTAAGAAATTTGTTTTTGTTTTAGATCAAAGAGCAATTTTCAGACATTACGAATACCAAATTTAATGAAACGATGTGGAGGAATAAAATTAATAAAACATTTCTAAATGTGTAAGGTGTATATAACCCCGTAAGCACTTTTTATCACTGCTGAATACTTATAATTTACAAAGTCACAGCACACAAAACTCTCCATTCAGTTGGTAAATTCCGTCACATACTTCATACAGAATAATGTATAAAGGATCACAATCTTCAAGGTTTCAAAAACTATTCTCTTGAAGAATGAAAACAAAATGGTGGTTAACTTGGAACAATTTAGGAAGTGGAGGCATTGGACATACGATGGCTCTCCTTCCTAGAAGAAACAAACATGCTAGTTAAAATAAGCACTATGAATTTTACTGAATAACAAAGTCCAATTCAAAATGTTTCAGATAATAAGCAGACAAATGCTGTGCATTCCTAGGCGAAGAGCATCTACAAAGGTTTACTCATCTGTAATAAGTTATAAAAGGTGCAGCAAAACATCCTCCCTAATTTAAAATTTAAATAAAAAACATATGGATCAAAATAAGGAAACTGTATTAATATGAATGGTATCTAAACAGTGGGAAATTTTGGTTTACGTGCGTGAATCATCAAAATTTCCGATATTGGAGTGGACAGAACCCTCGTGAACTTCATGAAAAACTTCTACATAATGACCCTGTTACTGTATGGTGTGCGATTGCAAGAGTCTGGATACTTGGTCCTTACTTTTTTGAAGAGGATGGTGCTACTGTGACAGTGAACTCTCAGCGGTACTCTTTTACGATCAACAATTTTTTGGCACCAAGACTCAATGCGCTGCAGATTGACCAGGTATGGTTTCAGCAGGACGGAGCCACCTCTCACACAACTCAGATTTCTCTCCAAGTCCTGAGACAGATGTTTCCCGGATGCTTAATTTCTTCACGTGGCGACGCCACTTGGCCAGCACGATCACCAGACCTTGCACCCTGCGATTTTTTTCTATGGGGACAACTTAAGGCTGAGGTGTTCAAACATCGGCCGAGGTCTTTGCCAGACCTAAGAAATGCAATACAGGAAGGAATTGGTCTTATTCCTCAATAAATGCTAGTTCGAGTGACGCAGAATTTCCGAAGTCGCATTCAACAATGCATTGATAGTGAAGGACACCACTTGAGAGACACGTTATTCAAAAAATGAAAAATTCCCACTGTAAAGATACCATTCATATTAATAAAGTTTCCTATTCAATTCTTGTTGATTTGCGCATGTCATTTGATATCGCTATGGCAACGCATGTAAACCTAAATTTTCCACTGTTTAGATACCATTCAAATTAATAAAGTTTCCTTATTTTGATCCATCTGTTTTTTATTTAAACTTTAAATTAGGGAGGATGTTTTGCCGCACCCTTTATGAGAGTGCTGTCTCACCTCTGACTTCAGACCGAACAGTTATTTTAACTCTCCCCATGTCCAGCAGGCACTAGTCTTTCTGCATAGAGTAATGTTTACAAAATAAACACACAAGAGCGAGATTTGTTGCTTTGTGTGTTCGAAGATTCACGAAACTTACATGATGATTATACATCTCACAGCAAAGTGGTTGAATATTCAGATCATCACGCATTGTTGATGCCTCAAACATAAATTATTCGGAATATGTATGGTAAGACTTTCCTGTGTTAAATTTCAACATACCTCGTTAACATGTTTCGACCTATTTATGGGTAATCTTCAGAACTGGTCGTTGTTGGTCTTGGCGCCTCTTGTTTCTTGTGAGGGTGCATTCGTAGTGTAGAGTCAAAGAGTGTATGTGTTTTGAAGTTGAGTTGTGTGTTGAGAATTTCGTTGGGGTGTGTTTTTGTGTGTCTGTATATTTCATATTGTTCTAGTATGTTTAGTTTCTGGCTTTTTGGTTGGATGTGCAGTATTTCCATGTCTGTGTTGATGTCTCTGTGGGTGTGGTTAGCATTTGTGATGTGTTCTGCATATGTGGAGATGTTTTGTAATTTTGTTATGGCTGTGATGTGTTCTTTGTAACGTGTTTGAAATTATCTGTCTATCTATCCTATGTAGAAGTTGTTGCAGGTGTTATATTTGAGTTTGTATAAGCCTGTGTAGTTGTATTTATTTGTTTGTGTTGTTTGTGTGTTGAGATGTTTTTGTAGTGTTATTTGTTCTGTATGCGATGTTGTAATTTAATTTCTTGAATGAGGTTGCAATTTTGTGTGTGTTTTTGTTTTCGTATGTTAGTATGATATATTTTTGTGTTCTTGTGTTTGTGTTGTATTCTTATGTTTTTTGTGATTATGTTTTGTCTTTTGTATTATGTTGTCTATTATGTTAGGGTTGTATCCGTTTTCTTGTGCTATGTATTTGATTGTGTTTAGCTCTTCGTTGTAATCCTGTTGGTTCATTGGTATGTTGAGTAGTCTGTGTACCATTGTTCGGAATGCAGCTTGTTTGTGTTGTGTGGGGTGGTTGGATGTGTTGTGTATGTGTGTTGTTGTTGTTTTTCTGTATACTTTGAATGTGTGTTTGTTGTCTACTTTTGTTGTTGTGATGTCTAGAAAATTTATGGATTTGTTGTTGAAATTTAACAGAGGAAAGTCTTACCATACATATTCCGAAGTGATACAGTGTTAAAAGTTGTGTAATCAAGATGTATAAATTATTCATTGCTTTTTATTGTTCACTTTAACACTTGATTAAAACTATAAAAACTTTCTAGAGTTAAAACGTTAAAAGCGTTATAATTTTATTTAATTAAATTATTCCATTTAATCCATTTTGAATCTTGCGTACACTACTTTTAACACATGAATATAATTAATTGATCAACTAGCAGACTTACTCGTGTTAATTATGTAAGATTTGTGCGGCTTACAACTGTTTCAGTGCTTCACGCACCATCCTCAGAGCCTACTAGATCTCGGCGTCATCTCGAACTTCTCTGTCTGTTATGTGGGTGTGTTTGATTGTTGAAAGGTGTTGAAGAGTGGAGACAAATAGTGTGTGTGTACTGAAATTGATCTGTGTGTTGAGAATTTGATCGGGGTGTGTTTTAGTGTGTTTGTATATTTCATAAATATAAAACTCAACACACTAGAACAATATGAAATATACAAACACACTAAAACACACCCCGATCAAATTCTCAACACACAGATCAATTTCAGTACACACACACTATTTGTCTCCACTCTTCAACACCTTTCAACAATCAAACACACCCACATAACAGGCAGAGAAGTTCGAGATGACGCCGAGATCTAGTAGGCTCTGAGGATGGTGCGTGAAGCACTGAAACAGCTGTAAGCCGCACAATTCTTACATAATTAACACGAGTAAGTCCACTAGTTAATCAATTAATTATATTCCATTTAATTCCGTTATTTACTTCAGTGTTGTCATATCAATCAGGAAGCGAGAGAAGAAACTGCGCAAGTGGAAGGGTTAGAAGACAACAAGCTTGCGATTTAAAAGTAAATGAGGGAGTATGCTTTGTTCTTTACCTTAATCACTGTGGGTGGAAAAGCGACCCATGAATAGCACAGCAGAACAAATGTTATCTTGTATTGTGAAAACAAAAGGATGATCAGCCTGGAATATTTCAGGAAAAGTAAAGGATACGCCGTCTATCTGCATACCTAGAAAATATCAACACGTGTAGTCAAAGCTCTTGCTGCGATCATGTTCCAATGGCAGAAGTTGATGGCAACAAAATGCTCGTGTCAGCAATTTCCACGAAGAAACTGAATAAAACCACAATGAGAGGATGCATAGCAATTTGTCATTATCAATAAGCATTTATTTGCACTACTTGGCATGTGTTGAGGAAGAGATCTATTTACAATTCAGTATTGAAAAATAATCCAGACCTAAGCAATTTACACATTCTTAAGTTTAAAAATAAAGTGAAAATGTTTGTATGATATTTGATAAATTTTATTACAATTTTTTTTAAGTGTTACTAGCATTATATGGTACTAATTTTTATTGTATTTATATAAGATAAAACATTGTAATAAATATAAATAGATCATTTTCTTAATTAATAACAGTGTATATCTCCAATAAATGATTCCTTAGCATCGCCACAGATACACTTGATTGTACTTGTCACTAGAAAGTTATTGAAATTTATATTTTCCCCACCATTCATAAAATATTTTGATATGATACCTCTTGCACAAAAGGGGAGATCTATAACTGAAACTCGATTAATATATTTCAGTATTATTTGTATTTATCCTGGTAATAATGAACAGTTTGACTCGTAGACATTTTGTTTTTACAGCATTAACTTCCCATGATTGTACGAGAAGATTCGAAGAGAACGGCAGTTACGTAGACATTCAGCTCCCCACTACTACCATTAATGCACAACACAATGTCAATACGGCGGTTGCTGTCGTCTGCGATACAACGAACTTTTCTGTTGATTTTCGAGTTTGGCATTTTTTCCGGTTATTATATGCTTATTTAAGTTGTGTTAACTCTCGCTAGTGGTTTTATATTTTATTTTATCCATCTTAGTATTTATTTCATTATTGTAAATATTTTTGTTTATCACTATTATCATTATTATTATTATTATTATTATTATTATTATTATTATTATTATTATTATTATTATTATTAATGAATTATTTTGTATTACAATCTTTGTATCATTTCTGTCACGATTATTCTATTATTATTATTATTATTATTATTATTATTATTATTATTATTACTGTTGTTGTTACTATTATTTTATATCATCAGCATTATTATTTGAACCCTGTAAAATTTATGTAGACTACTGGACTGTACCCGAGCACGAGCATATGCTCATTTTGGGTATCTATCCAAATGTATTTTTTTTTTTATTTTATTGGGTTATTTTACGACGCTGTATCAACATCTAGGTTATTTAGCGTCTGAATGAGATGAAGGTGATAATGCCGGTGAAATGAGTCCGGGGTCCAGCACCGAAAGTTACCCAGCATTTGCTCGTATTGGGTTGAGGGAAAACCCCGGAAAAAACCTCAACCAGGTAACTTGCCCTGACCGGGATTCGAACCCGGGCCACCTGGTTTCGCAGCCAGACGCGCTGACCGTTACTCCACAGGTGTGGACTCCAAATGTAAATTGTAAGTAAATTTGAATTTGAATTTATTTGAATTTGAATTTACTTGGATGCTCACAGTTTTCCGTTGCAAACTAATGCTGTAAGATACAATATAAATCTGAAAAACATACTGAACTGTATACAATGACCTCCTCTTCAACTGGAAGGTAAGCCGACAGATCTACTATATACCCGGTCAATTGTTCTAAATATCTGTGTTACAAAACACTTAGTGGCCATATTGCTACGGAATTGCAAATATCACAGGCAATATTTGCTTGCAAAATTCTGTTCCTACACATAAAAAGTCGGTTTCATATGAGACATACTTTGTCATAAGTTTTACAAGTTTTTCACCAATTTAGAGTCAACGGCAACTCGGAAGGTGGTAGTCTGCTAATGTTTGCGTCCAGAGAGACGGATAGAGAGAGCAAGGCACGAGCACATGCAATAGAAATAGCGCAGGAGAGAATTTAAATTATCAAAAGGCAATAGTGATCATAGCCGTTGATTACTGTAAGCATGACACCAAACAAAAACTCTTTCCTTCACTAACAATATTCTTTGTACGGTTCTCAATTCCACACCACATGCTTCTGAATCGTTTCTTGCACATTGGCAACGTTGCAGCCAGCATCAAGATGGCCGGCAGCATCAGCGTTCTGCTCGTCAACGTTTTTAAAATAATTATACATTTTAAACATTATTTTTCGCGCCTGCCTGTGCAATACTTGTCTTTTTACAGTCTCTTCTTCCATTTATTTATCTTACACACACACACAGTAAATGTTAAAGTAAGCATATGAAAGTATCATTTTTTGTTTCACCACAGTTACCAGAACAGGGCACGGAAAGATATAGTTTATGTCAAAATGAAACACTACTTTTTAAACCAGTATGAAGCTTATTATAAAAATATATCACCACAATTTAATAGCTGAAAATAAAAATTCAAGATGAAAATACTCCTTGAAAGATTTAAAACTAATTCCTGATCTACGTAGAGAATCTGCTGTTTCTAAATCAAAGATTGGTTCCTAGTTAGGATTTCCTATGATAGCACTTCATAGAAATTGTTATGCACAGAAGAAGAAATTATGGAACACTTGGAAGCTGTGAATCTTTCAAAACGTCTGTACAGCTTACCGCCAAATAATCATGAATCACAAAATAATAGGCTAATTCCAATAGAAGGAAACTTGAACTTATTTTGGAATATAAGAGTGTAATTAAGTTAATTTCACATCTGAATCATAAGAAAATTTCGACAAATTCTCATACTGGCTAGTGAGTTATATAGCCACCACCACCACACCCCTACCACCTGCAGTCTGACGAAGGCATAGGCCTATTGGCACTTTAAAGTTCCCTTCTACATTTTATAGAGTAGAAAAAGCACAGTTTTGCACTAATTTATCGGAGTGAAATCAGTGGCTTGCATAATGACTTCATCATTTATCTCACTTAGCATGCAAAACGACCCAAAATCAACACAGCAGCGGATTTTTTTTTTTTTTCAGAACAAAAACAAAGGGATGGTGACCTGAAAGATCTTTGAAGTTTTGGTGCATACAAGCTTAATTTCCCACACATCATATCTAGAAAACAGCAATATGGAATTCATGTGCTATCCAAGTGGCTGCTCTATTTGAAGCTCAACTGTTTTAAATCAGTAGAACAACTACAGCACTAGACTGGAGTTCGAATTCTGGCAAGTCATCTATTATTATTATTATTATTATTATTATTATTATTATTACTACTACTACTACTACTACTACTACTACTACTACTACTACTACTACTACTGCTACTACTATTCTTCTTCATCATCATCATCATCTTTCATGCACTAGGCATTTTTGCCTATAGTAACTGCATTGCATCCTTCCAGTGTTTGGGTGGTCGTCCGATGACTGGTAGTTATAAAACTGGTGCGGAAGTCTGGAGCTCTTCATTCTGTCTAAGTGTGCTTTCCATCTGTCCCATAGTCACTTATTTTTTCGTTGATGTCGAAAATTTCTAGTTCTGAATAAATATCTTCATCCATCTTGTCTAGTTTAATATAACCTGCAAAATACTTGAGGATATACCACTACTGCTACCGCCGCCCACCACTGCCAGCCCCACCACCCCTACTGCTGTTGTATCAAAAACCAACAGGACACCAACTAAATGAATTCCTGCAGCAAACAGAGATGTCCAGTGTGTGCAAGTCTTCACCAATAAATGAATCAAGAACACGGATCCATTTCTCATAACTTCATTACGAGACAACTTAAATATTTAATAATAATAATAATAATAATAATAATAATAATAATAATAATAATAATAATAATAATAATAATAATAATTCTTTATTTATACTGCCAGAGTTAAGGCCATAGGGCCTTCTCTTACACTCTCCCAGGGTACAAAGTATACAAGCAGTTAAAATTTAACAAAAAGTTAAAGAACAGAATACTGACATATTACAAAAAAATATAATAATAATAGCATAATAAAATCGACACTAAAAAACATGAAAATAATACAATAATAGAAAAAAGAAAGTAAAATACATTGGAATATAGTGAAAGCAACTCACTTAGTACAAATGGTTAATATGGAAAACGTAAGGTAGAATATAACAAAATGGAATGTAATAAAATAATAATAAAAAAGAAAATAAATACGAATATTAAATAAAATTCACAATAAAAAGGCTATGCTAATAAGTTCATCGGCTGATAAACAGAACAAAAAGGGGAAAGGAAGGAAAGAAATATATAGCCTATATTTTTACAAAACTATCGCAGAGGAAAGGGCTTATAACTGAAAGGAATCTGAATTGGAAAAGTGCAATTTCAATTTATTTTTGAAACTAGACAATGTCCGACAGTCTCTGACATATTGTGGTAGAGAGTTCCAGAGATGAGCTGCAGAGACCGTGAAAGATGAAGAGTAGAAGGATGTTCTGTGTTTAGGAATGGAGAGTGTGATATGGTGTTGTGAGCGAGTATCTATTTCGTGATATGAGGACAAATGTTGAAAACGAGAAGCTAGGTAGCTAGGGTTAGAGGTTTGAAGAATATTGAAGAGTAAAGTGAGAGAGTGAATAGTTCTTCGTTCTTTGAGACGGGCCCAGGACAGCATATTTAGTGAAGGTGTGATACGGTCAGATCTACGGACGTTGCAAATAAATCGAACACATGCATTATGAACACGCTGTAGTCTGTCTGTCAGTCTCATGTTAAGGTCAGTGTAGAGAGTGTCACAGTAATCAAAATGAGGCATCAAGAATGACTGCACTAAATTCTTCTTGAGAAGCAACGGAAGGAAATTTGGAATTCTTTTTAGTGAGTGAATTTTCATAAAAACTATTTTACAAGTGAGCTTGTACTGCAAGGCTACGGCAAAAATGACCTGACTATCAACCCCAACCATTTCATAAATATAATATTTCTTCTTGTTCCATATGACGCTCTGTTATTTGAGACGCTAAAACATTGCTCAATTCATAATTTTTGTTTAAATTCCTTAATATTTTGATGGAAAATAGTTAAATTACGTACATGTACTGTGTTTGGAGTAGTTATTATTTGAAAGTTCAACATTAATCAAATCATCACTTAAATGAACTTTGTTTTAAACATCTTAAGAATTAATATAAGAAGGAGAAGCATCAACATCGAGCAGACCTGGAATATTACAGCTTATTACACCAGACAATTGAAGTTCCACAATATGAGCTGTTCCACATAAGTTCTCGACGAATTTCTTCATTCTAAAAAGCAAGTGTAGGTTATGTGTGTTCAGTTTTCTCAAATTAACTAATATTTGTTTTTAATTCCTCGATAAGATAGTTTGAAACTTGCATAAAATACAATAAACGATACCACGATAGAAGACCGCTGGCTTCAAAGAGGTAAATACCAAGTGTTCAATCTCTGGAAACCTGTTACCAAGTTCTACTTAATAAGTCTGACGAATGGCTCACTGTTTACTATGTAGACTTACAACAGAATTAAATATTAATTCCATTTTTTAAGTGGAAAAAGAAATAGGTTTTGCTCCTCATAATACAGATAGAGCGAAAAAAAAATTATAATAAGACCTATTGAATATGGTCCATACTGGTGGTGTAAACGGTTTTGTTGTAACAACATTTGGATATTCCAGTCTATTTCATATGCACTATCCAACAACTAGAGAAGATACGAAACAAAGAACTAGAGAAGCCTGTATGTCTCTCAGCTGTGCTGAAGGTCTCCGTGCAGTCACGGATGTTGGGAGGGGATCAGAACATTGTTTAGCACAGAGTGGCGGACATTTGAACACTTACTATGAAGAGTGTACGTACATAAACAACATACAACATTTCTCAGAAAATACCATTTTTGTTGCTTTGTGAGTAAACAATAAAAATTAGAAAAAAAAAAAAGTTTCAGTAAAAGTTGTTTCTTTTTTAAAAGTAGTTTCCAATGGCACCTTCAATGACCCATGTTCTCATTTGAAATTTCGTAGTTGACCACAGGTATCCCTACTTCCGGTTTGTTACGGGAAATGGTACTACCACCAATCCATTATTTACATAGGTTTTGGTTATCAACATTTTTTTATGCTCGACCATGCTGAAATGTAGTAATTATACACCTGGTAGCAATCCTTTAATGCATGTCATTAAAGTACACCTATTCATTAAAGTTCAGGTTTTCGATTATTCTCGAATATGCAATCGAAAGACGACGAGGGAAACGTCACGGAGGCTGGAAATCCAATACTGTCGCAGAAGGTTATGTTCTGTTACTATAATATTAGCGTTAATTCTAAATATTCAAATAAAATCAATTTGTCATCTCGTTTTTCAATTCTAAATCAATTTCCAGGTTATACCAAAATTAGTTCATGTTATTCTCTACATCAAGGTCAATGCCATTATTGTTCCTTGGAAAAAATCAATACTTTCGCGTCTGCGCACATCTCACACGAGCTATCACAAGGTCACTTCCGATCTTGAGTCAGATACAAATAAAATGAATACGTCTGAATAATTTCAAGTTAGAAATATGGTCGAGCATAAAAAGTCGTATGAAACTTGCCTATAATGGTAATAAAAGACGAAATTATGAAGTGTCTGTGTCTGTGTCTGCGTGCGTGCGTGCGTGTGTGTGTGTGTCTATATACATATATATAATTAAACACTCCAATAACACTAGATTTGAGGGAGGTGGGATATAATGATAGAGACTGGATTAATCTTGCTCAGGATAGGGACCGATGGCGGGCTTATGTGAGGGCGGCAATGAACCTCCAGGTTCCTTAAAAGCCAGTAAGTAAGTAAGACCAATAACACTGGCAGACCACAAGGATCCTGAATTCTAGAAAACAAAAATTTCTAAATGTTTGAAGAACAGTAATTAGTGTATAAATGTTGAAAAAAGTGATAAACTTATAATTAAAATTGAACATTTTAATTCATGCCCTTGAAAAGATTAATCAGATACACTACATATTATAACAATGAGACATAAATATATATAACAAATAAAATGTATAATCAAATTTAATTCAACCTGAATAAATTTTCCAGATTTAGTTTTATTCTTCAGGACACGGCCAGGAACTTTGTTCTTGTGGACTGCTCAGTTGTCCGGATTATCCGGGTGTAACGAGCCCAATAGAGTAGGCGACCTGTCTGGCCAGTTCCAAAACGTTGGAAATATCAAGTTCCAGGACATAGTGGAATATCCAAAAGCCTAATTCCAAAAACAGGTTTTAGCTAATAAACGGTTTTTGTTCCAATAATTAATGCTATAAAATGTTTTTTTTTTTCTATTTTTGCTGTAAGTACAAAAAAAAATGTTTTATTTTCACATTTGAATATTTATTGCATTAAGACTTCATTTTACATGTTCAATTACAATACAGCATGCTACTAGTAACCTAGTTTACCTGTACAAACTAAACATGTGAAATCCTGCCAGCAAACAAAACAATTTCTGACTTCTTGTCCTGGATCAGAAATGCAAATGGGTGGTCAGCAATGAATTGTGGGGGAGGCCTTGGCATACTGCACAGCATCATGACGACAGCTGGGAAGCAAGGACACACAGACAGATCAAACCACACGTGTTGTTGTGTGAGTCAACGGAAATAATAACTTTGTTTTAATGGTTTATATGATGAAGTTGATCTGAATTCTTGCGCACATGAAGTGGCTCTCAGACAGTTGTAGTCCCCAATTTAACACGTGTAATTATTTCCAAGTAGGATTTTTAAGCCCTCATACCTTTGAAATTAAAAGACTGACGATGTCTGTTCATTCAATAACGTACTTTACTTCAACTTCTCTTTTTCTGAGTAGAAAGAAAATGAACAACACAAGCAGCACAAACGTTTTAAGATTGACTTTCAGACAATCCAATATTCATCAGATAATGTAAACAGTAAGGAAATACGATTCTTAAAATAGGACTTTTCAATTTAAGCACAGAGCAATAACATCACAGCAGAGTGCAAATTAATTCGAACACGACATATTTTTACATTTTCTGTCATTGTTGGCCTCACAGCTGCTCATACCGCTTTAATTGACATCTATAATACGTGTAATTCCATTGTTGAAGGTCTGTCATTTTTTTTATAATATGTGACATTTTGCCTGTCATTTTGTACTTATAAGCATTTCAGTTGTGTTGAAGACTTAATACTGCAATCCTGTGTACATTCTGTCGTCTTCACAAATGGATACAACTCCACGAAAACAGTCTAAAATAATAACATTAGCAGAACATTCTTCTATGACACAGAGGCAAATTGCTGCAGAATGTCACATCGGTTTGGCTACTGTTAATTCGATCATAAAACGATACAGGGAGACTGGATCCATCACACCCCAGAAAAAAGGAAACTGTGGCCGGAAAAGGAAGACTTCACCTGCAGATGATCGTTTAATTGTCAGGAAAAGTAAATTAAATCCTAGACTAACTGCTGTCGACTTAACCCACGAGTTAATGGCTGCCACTGGGGCGAATATTCACGTCACAACAGTGCGGTGTAGGCTTTTGGAAGCTGGGCGAAGGGCTCGTAAGCCTATTAAGAAGCAACTGCTAACCCCTGTTATGTGCAAAAAATGCTTAATGTGGGCAAAATTACATCAACACTGGACAGTGAATGACTGGAAGAATATACTTTTTTCCGATGAGTCTCATTTCGAAGTCCACGACCACCATGTTTCTTACGTACGGAAAGGATCCGAAAAAGTAACAGCAGCTCATCTCCAACAAGCACCCAAATACCCCCCTAAAGTAATGTTTTGGGGTTGTTTTACACATGAAGGGCCTGGAGCATTAATACCTATCAAGGGAATGATGTATTCTAACAAATATATTCACTTATTGGAAACCAGAATCGTACCCCAGCTGCAAAAATCATTTCCGGATGGCAGAGGTGTGTTCCAACAAGACCTGGCACCATGCCATACGTCTCGAAAAACTACAGAATTCTTCAACAAGAAGAATATTCAGGTACTCCCCTGGCCAGGCAACTCAACCGACATCAACCCTATTGAGAACTTGTGGTCAATTTGCAAAAGAAGAATGCAAAAAATGGATTGTTCTACAAAGGAAAAGATGATTTCTGCCCTCATTGGTGTATGGTTTCCCGATGAAGAAATGAAGAATATTTGTGGGAAATTAGTGGAATCCATGCCAAATCGTCTCAGAGCTGTTATTAGGAACAAGGGAGGCCACATAGATTACTGAGGTATGTCTTAGATCCTTTTTTATCCCGTTTGAGTGTTTTTGCATAAGTAATTACGTTGTTCGGATTAATTTGCACGCTACTGTATTATGATACAAAAACCTGGAAATGAAACAAGCACATTAACCTGATCAAGAGCCAAGTGGTGAGAGAAATTAACAGCTCTGGTGTTACTATGTGTATTCAACAAAACTAGGGTCTAGACAGATAACAGATTCCAGCATTGTAAAAACTTTGTACATTTTTTTTAATTTACTCTTGAGCCCTCACTCTAATGTAAAAAATAAATTGAAAAAAAGCTTTCAAACAAGATTATGGCAAATATTAAAGACCAAACTAAGTTTCTGCAATAAAGTAAAAGCTATTAGCACCTATGCCACACTGTATTTACATACAGCTCATGTATTTTGCCAAGACACTCGTGATGCGCAGTAGGGGAACAACGTTTCTGTGGAGAGGGTAGGAGTAGAAGGGAAAGTCGGGCATGTGTCTACCGAGTTCAAGGCAAAAGCTAACCCATTCCCCTATAATTCGTAAGTAGACTCATCCGATCTCGTGCGCAGCTCTGTAGGAAGAGTGGGGGAGTGTCTGGACATAATGCATGAGCTGTGCTCATTTGGGCTAATAAAATGGTCACCAACAGATCTAGAGAACATTCACAGAACCATAAGGACCTATCTCACCAAACACAGCAGTAGAACGTTTAATATTACCAACACAATTAGGTGGAATGGGCAGCCTGCATGCATCACAAATAACTACCGGTACTTTCAGGCAACACTTCCATGACAAAAGTCAGATAAACCGCATGTTTAAAGTGATATATAAAACAGACTCTACTGCCACACTGCTCCAGCTTTCAGATCTAGAATATAACGTAAATGAAGTCATCACACAGGACTGAATAGATCATTGGAAACAAAAAGACATTCATGGTGAGGACCCACATGCACTGGATCAAGAAGAAACAGATAAAAATGCTTCAAATCTCTGGCTGAAGAAAGCTAACATATTCGGAGAAACTGCTGAGTTCGTGCTAGGTATCCAATACAAATTAATTCCTACAAAATGCCATATAAAATACATATTGAAAGGAAACATAGAAGACACTAAATGCCAACGCTCTAGCAAACACACAGAATCCAAAGAACCAGTGGCGGCTCCTGCATATTTCTTAAGAGGAGGAAAGAAGTTAACAGCGCAAAATGACACCTTCCTAAGAGAAACATGCTAAAAATTAGCCTACATGCATACATGTAAGACTGGGTAGTGTTGGGGTTGGCCTTCCTTTTTGTATAGCAATAATCTGTTCTTGTAAACTGAATTTCCTAAATTTTCCAAAATATAATGTGTTTTCACTTCCATTCATTGTTGAATAATTGCGCAAATTAACAATTACAAGGAAATTCACAACTTCGCAGCATTTTTCACGCACACTACAGCATCACATGTGTTGGAAGAGACCTGCTACTAACACGTAACCGGAACCGTTTTACTGAAGTGGGAATGGGAAATAATGTGTTAGGAAAACGAGAACACTGCACCCACCCACGTGGTCTGTGTTGTCACATGTACATTTTACAAGTTCCGTATCACATGCTTTTGAAGAATATCAGTTCTTGTAAAGTCATACTACCATTATTGTTCAAAGCTGCCGGTGGCCGATTAATTTTTCTTACGTTAAAAATAATGTAATTTGGAGTAAATTCAATTTCAAATATATTTGTACAAAACTGACAACTTGGCTGTTGTCCTGTCTAGTAGACAATGAATGGAAGTGAATTTCAGGGGTCGAAAAGCTCTGCGATACTAACGTAGAACTACTTCGTCTTTGTTTTATATAAATCCAACTTCAACTTTCAGATATCCTCGAAAGTTTCAAACCTTGAATATAGCTTATATAAAGTGGAATGAATAATATATTTTGATTTATAATTTTAAAAAAGTTCATATGGTGTCTTTCATAGCTTTGCGTTAAAACTGTTTTTATTGTGCCTCCTCCTAGATGTGTTATAGTCTGGTTGAATGCAACATCGTTAGATGGCAGCGGTAGCGAGCTTGCTGCACGACCAATCGGTTTCTATTTCCCGCCCATGACTGATTCAGAGGAGGATCTCCTCCCTCTCCGTTCATTTACTTGCTTTAAAACTCTGCTTCTTTCTCTGGCCGATAGTGCGCTGTTGTCTATGTGTGTTAACTGCAGTAAAGGAGGAATGGATTGACTTTCCTCCACACAAACAATCTCGCATCCTTCTCACAGTTTTCTAGCAGCACATGAATGTGCGTCGTTTAAAACTCGATCAACCGGGGTTTTCTTATAGTTGTGAACTTAAAAATTATCGAACCTTCCTCGAATTTCAAGGCATATATTTCACGTGAAAAACGTGAGAAGGACGTTCCTCCCTTCCCTCCCCAGAGGAACCGCCACTGCAAAGAACATATAATAAGTGGGTGTACTATGTCAACGTGTTCAAAGGCACAACAATGTAGCCAAAATCATTCACAAGGAGAGAGCAAGCAAAACTAAGCTTAACAACGACTCAATATGAACTAGAATTTATTCTAGAAAACGAAAACTTTAAAACATATTGGGACAGAGAAATCAGAGTGGATAGAAAGATGCAGCCAACACGCCAGACACAGAGCAAGAACAAAAAAGATTACTCAATAATAGCTACATCACAACCTACAACACACACAAGTAGGCCTACATGTAATTAGCCATAGAAATCAAGGACATGTGGAAGGTCACCTGAGCCACCGTACATCCAATAACACTCTAAACCAATGGCATCACACCAAAGACATTACACTCTCCACATCTCCAACATATTTTACCACTACTTCAAAAATCAGTAATCTGAGACACTATGTCACATTGTTCGACGTTTCCTAAATGCCGACTAATCTGTGGCGCTTGATGTACCATTTTTTTCTTTCTAAAGAAATTAGAAACATGTAAATCCATATCATTAACCCATGTACCAAATTTCTCCTTCTAAAAAATTAGAAAAATTAACTCCAATAATAATAATAATAATAATAATAATAATAATAACTGGCAACCCTATCCTATTATCTCCTGGCCTAGTTGCCTCATAAGTGGTACTATGTTGGTATCACTTGTGAGGTTCAGACCTGTCTTCGGACAGTTGACTAAACAACAATAATTAATTACATCCGAGTATAGTCCAGATCAGCTTACTTCATACCCTAAGGATGAAACCTAACCATTTTTCCCCCATTACCACATAGGCTAGTGGATTGTGGTGATTTTCTAGTTTGCAGGTTGAATTTTCTTTTGCCAACTTCATTTCGAATTTCGATACTGACAAATACTACAAATGGTAGTGATTTTGTAACTGGTATGTTGGCAGCTGAGACAAGTAACGACAATATTTGTCAGTACTGGAATTCCATGATATTAAAATTGTACTAGATTTCTGAGCCAGTTACTGGAAGATAGTGAAATTTGAACATACTAATAATTAATTAATTAATATCAGTATTAATATTAATACATAATAGTTATTTTATGTGTTGCGTTGTGGTTATAATTCAAGACTATAGTCAGGTAAGCTTTCAGAGTTAGTACTAATAATTTCATGTGATCAAACAAATTGCATTTTTAGGTTAGGTCTCGAGAGTCAATTGTTTAGTCAAACCAATGAATTTCGTATTGCCAGACAAAATATTTGACATGTTGATACCTTTCCCGTATAGTTTGCCTACGAAAATATGTTACAAATTATTGAATTATTTAGAATAACCTTCCAACATAAAGTACGGCAAGTAAATAAGTCATTTAGCACGTAGGATCGTGTGATATCTAGTAACTATTGGCAACACTGAAAAGACGGAAATATTTGCTGTTTAGGAACTGTTCTTATGTGACCCCCGCTATAGACTCGATTTGGAATCATCTATATTGTTCGTTCACATGTCTTTCTTTCCGCCTGATTTCTCATGATATTCAGTGAATCTCTCAAACCTTCTGTACACCTTGCTACGCAGTATTGGGAAGGAAGACAGAAGACAAGTTTAATGTTAAATTCTGAATGCACATGCATTCACACACACGTATTATTGCGAATTTATTTCACCCTCCGTTTAAAGTCTTGCCAGTCGTGATATCTTCTTAATTATGTACTCTGCAGCCCCAGAATTACTGGAAACTGACACCACTACTAATGCTTTCATGCTTTTTAAAGTTAAGACTTTTATATGGAGCATGCATACCCTTGTTATTTCAAAATTAAAACTTCACTCTAAAGTTTACATTTCAGTATACCAAGACATACTCTACATACAAACACAGAAACGCCTTGGCCAATGTGAGTTAGAAAAGAGAATTTCACCTACATTTCATCTGGAATCAGTATGAGAAACAAATTTTATTTGGAAAATGTTGTTGTTGTCTAGTGCCTTGCATCTGGCAATGAAGCCATTAGCAGTCGTGCTTTCCAATACTTTTGAACTGTAGTTCCTTCTGATCTTAATGCTTCACAAGTCTTCATTCATTTCTGCTGGATCATTACACAGGACACATATGGGTGAAGCTGAGATACCTATTCTGTAGAGATGACTTGCTAGACAGTCATGATTTGTCAATAGTCTGAAAGCTGCAACTGCTGTTTTCCTTGGTCTCTGGGGGATTATATCTGGGTTGGAAAGTAGTGTAATCCATTTTTTGTCTTTAGCATTTGATTCTATTTCTTGTAGGTATGAATGAGAAAATTTTGTAGCGATCAAGCGTTTTATTGAGGAATATGAGAAATTAAATTTAGGCTTTTGTTTTATTGTTGTGCCTTTCTTGGCAAGTGTGTCTGCAGTTTCATTCCCCATGACTCCACAGTGTGCTGGAATTCACTGGAGATGACAATCTTATTAACTTTCTGGAGTTGTGTTAACATTTTGTAGCATTCTCTTATTTTTGTTGACTTCTTTGTAGCATTGGAACATATTCCCTGAATTGCAGCTTTAGAATCTGAATGAATTACTGTCTTGTTATATTTATTTAAGGGAAGATTTAATAATTGTCGGAGAGCAATGTGTATAGCCTCTATTTCACCATCATAATTTGTTGTGTCTCTGCCAACAGAATGATAAAAGGAAAAATGTGTACATGTAACTCCAGCTCCAGTAAGGTTTTCTGTGGTGGATCCATCGGTATATATGTGTAGCCATTCTTCTGTAGGGTATCTAGTATTGATCGTTTCCAGTGCTAGAAGTTTTTGTATTTCTTTTGGTGTGTCTGATTTACTTATTTTCCTCTGTTAATTCCAAACTGAACGTAGGTTACAATAGTTCCAATGGATTTTCTCTTATGAGTAAATTTTCTCTGGTACCGGTATTAGGAATGTTCAATTTGGATTTAATCTGTTACCTTTTCTAGGAAACTACTATCAGTTTTAAGGATTGAGGAAGGGAGGTTCTTTTCTGTCCATTTAGAGATTGGCAGTCGTAACATTTTCTTCTATTTTTGTTGTTATTGGTGGGATTCTTGTTAAGGTAAGCATGGCATCAACAGGTGTGGATTTATCTGCTCCAGTGATTAGACGAAGAGCCTGATTTTGTAGTTGTTCAAGTTTATTGATGTTAACATTTGCAGCTGTTATTAATGCTTCAGAACAGTACAAGAGGTTTGGTTTAATATACATTGGAAAATAAAACACATGCAATGTCTGCAGTTTGGTTACATCAGATTGTTCTTAAAGCAGTCTGTGCATATCACAGTTTCTTTATCACTGCTGAATGGCAGACTCACATCAAACTCGTGCCTTCACTAGTCACAGCTCACAGAACTCTCAGTTCAGCTCTCACTCACTACAGATGGCGTAACGACCAATAAATATGGAAATTTCACAATTATTCTCTTGAAGAACGAAAACAAAAGGATGGTTAGCTTGGAACATTTTAGGAGGCGGAGGCATCGAATATTTCACGGCTATCATTCCTAGAAGAAATAGGAAACATGAGAATTAATTTCATTCATTAAGCATTATGAATTTTATTCAACAACAGTATCCGGTTTTAAATGTTTCAGATAATGATAAGCAAATAAATCCTAGATTAAAGGCGGTGCATTCCTACTTAAGCTTCATTTACGAACGTTTGCTTCTCTGTAAATTTAATAGTTTCTTTATTCAACTGTCCGAAGACAGGTTTGAACCTCATAAGCGACACCAATAAGGCATCACTCATGAGGTAACTAAGCCAGGAGATATTGAGATAAGGAAGCCACTTTCTTTCCCTCCACAATTCCACACACCACCGACTAGATACATATTGCACTAGTCAGACTTCAGATGCATACAAACAATTGTTCTTCCTCTAACACATATCATCAAGTGAGATGTACTGCCTGATAACAGATGTACATATCAGCCAGAACCTCAATCAGAGCAATAAATTTAATGAGAAGAATAAATTATAGATTTCAGAATGTATTCATATACTCCTACATGGAAACAGTTATATCTTGTATACTGTATTTTAATTATAATCTGCCTCATCCTTATGTTAAATGAAACTCACTGGTGCCAACTGTCACACTACAGCGATGCAACACAGGTAGTCTGTTATGATGTAGCAACTCATTTTTAGCCACCTACAACACTGCACCACCACTGTGGTGTAATGGTTATTCTGGCTGACCGTGAAACAAGCGAGCCCGTGTTCAAATCTTGGTTGGAACAAGTTACCTGGTCGAGGTATTTTCGGGGTTTTCCCTCAACCCATTAAGAGCAAATGCTGGGTAACTTTCGGTGCTGGACCCCGGACTCATCTCGTTAGTATTATCATTTTGATCTCTCTCAGATGCTAGGTGACCAGAGCAGTTGATAAAGCATCATAAAATAACCAACTAAAAGGAAAAAGAGAGAAGAAACACTGCATTCTATTAAGATTTTATATTATATGTAAATTATGCTCTGTTCTTACTGTTCAAGAATTTAAATATTTGGGTAGTATAATCGACAAGGATGGTGGAGCCTTTGAGGATGCAAATAGTGCATTTGTCCAGTTCTACCCAATATGGAAATCTTATACTGTATTATATCCAGATCTACAAAAATTAAAATCTTTAACAGTAACGTGAAATCAATCTTATTACATGGCTGTGAGACATGGAAAACAAGTTGTTGTTGTTTTCTAATGCCAGGCGTTTGAAAATAAAGTCATTTGACCTCTTGCACTCCAATATTTTTCAAAGATATTATCATGGTCAGCCACTGAAGCACAGATTTTGAGGTGTGCCGAATCCATTTCTTGGTTTGAGTTGCACAATGGGCAGTTAGGGGACTGATATATTCCAATTCTATGCAGGTGTTTGGCCAAACAATCATGGCCTGTCGCCAATCTAAATGCAGCTACAGACGATTTTCGTGGTAAATCGGAAATTAACTGTGAATTTTGATGCAGAGAGTTCCATTTTTTCCCTTGGGATTGTGTTATCAAATTTTGTTTGTTGTAGTCTAAGTATGTAGATTTAATAAATCTCTTCACAGAGTAATACGTAGATTTAGTAACAGGTCTGTAAGTAGCAGTGCTGCCCTTCTTTGCTAAAGCATCCTCATTCTCGTTTCCCAGGATTCCACAATGGGATGGTATCCATTGGAATACAATTCTTTTATTGAGTGATATTAATTGACAGAGCACTTTAGTTATTTCTGCTGTTTGAGGTGAAGGCGTGTGTTTAGAGACGATTGATAGAATAGCTGCTTTGGAGTCTGACAATATAACTACATTCTTAAATTTATTGATGTGGCATAGAAGATCCCTGAGACTTTCACTTATTGCAATGATTTCACCATCAAAACTTGTTGTTCCATATCCAAGAGATCTAAAAAGTGAGAAGAGACAGCACGTAACACCTGCACCGGCACCTTGTTCCCTGGAGATCAAGGATCCGTCGGTGTATAATTGAAGCCAGTTTTGTGGAGGGTACCTAAGATTAATTGTCTCTAAAGACAATTGTTTCAGTGTTTACTTCTGATTTCAGTATTTCTTCTGTTAAATTTAGATTATATTCTATATTTAATAGAGTTAAAGGGTTTGGTTTAATTTGTAAGTTTTCCTTTAAATTCGGGACATTGATTTTCTGATTTTCTGGAAAACAAGTAAAATTATACAAAATAAACTGCAAACATTCGTTAATAGATGTTTACGAAGAATCTTAAAAATTAGATGGCCAGATATAATCACAAACTCATAACTATAGAAGATAACAAATCAGAACGAAATCACAATAGAAATCAAAAGACGAAAGTGGAATTGGATAGGGCACACAATCAGGAAAGAAGATGGAGCAGTAGAAAGAATGGCTTTGGATTGGAACCCCCAGGGTAGTAGAACAAGAGGAAGGCCAAAAAATACATGGAAGAGAACAGTTTTGGAGGAAATTGCTAGGGAGGGGAAAACATGGAGCGAAGTGAAGAAGTTGGCTAGAAATAGGGTCCGATGGAGGCACTTTATGAATGCCTTATGCTCCTCATGAGGAGATACAGGAGTTTGATTGATTGACTGATTGATGCTTCACGGTGATAACATTCTTTGTATGAAAAAATTGTTTCACAACATACTCATACTGTTGTAATGCGAATGCCATATTTGTCACTGTTGAATTATTACACTGTTGTTGCATCATGACCAATGGTTACCATTCTCCCATGCTTACCAGTCACTACACACAAAAAGTCAGACTTACTGTGTAGCTAAGAACTGAAATTCAATGAAAACTGGAATGTCTTTTCTTTTTTTCTCTTTAATAATCCGTACAGTGAATGTAAACCATTATACACTACATTGCAGCACTCTCTAACAATCATAAACCACAAATCACTTCATCATTTACCAGACTTAGTATGCAAAACGACCCAAAAATAACACAGCAGCGGAATTTTCTTTTTGGAGAACGAAAACAAAGGGGTGGTTGGCCTCAAAGATCTTTGGAAGTTCTGGTGCATACAGAAGTGAACTCCCGCACATCATCATACCTAGAAAACAGCAATATGGAACTCATGTGCTGTAAATTCAGCAGTCACTATGCTTTATAAGCTCACAGTCACTAAATGAGAGGTATGGCTACAGCACTGGACTTCAATTCAAGTTCTGCAAAGTCAAATCTGGAAACAATGTTGGGGCAGATTTCATATCACCACCAACACCACAATCACCAGCAAAATAATAATAATAATAATAATAATAATAATAATAATAATAATAATAATAATAATAATTTGGGAAAAGGAAATTGTACCAGGACAATGGAAGGAGTCCATAATCGTACCTATCTTTAAGAAGGGGGACAAGACTAACTGTAGTAACTTTCGAGGAATATCACTTTTGTTGACGTCGTACAAAATTTTGTCCAATATTCTTTTGAGAATATTAACTCCATATTAGATGAAATTATTGGGGATCATCAGTGTGGTTTTAGGCGTAATAGATCAACTATTGACCAGATATTTTGTATTCGACAGATAATGGAGAAAAAATGGGAGTATAAGGGTACAGTGCATCAGTTATTCATAGATTTCAAAAAGGCATATGACTCGGTTAAGAGAGAAGTTTTATATGATATTCTTATTGAATTTGGTATTCCCAAGAAACTAGTTCGATTAATTAAAATGTGTCTCAGTGAAACGTATAGCAGAGTTCGTATAGGTCAGTTTCTGTCAGATGAGTTTCCAATTCACTGTGGGCTAAAGCAAGGAGATGCACTATCACCTTTACTTTTTAACTTTGCTCTAGAGTATGCCATTAGGAAAGTCCAGGATAACAGAAGGGGTTTGGAATTGAACGGGTTACATCAGCTGCTTGTCTATGCGGATGACGTGAATATGTTAGGAGAAAATCCACAAACGATTAGGGAAAACACGGGAATTTTACTGGAAGCAAGTAAAGAGATAGGTTTGGAAGTAAATCCCGAAAAGACAAAGTATATGATTATGTCTCGTGACGAGAATATTGTACGAAATGAAAATATAAAAATTGGAAATTTATCTTTTGAAGAGGTGAAGGAAGAAGTTCAAATATCTGGGAGCAACAGTAACAAATATAAATGATACTCAGGAGGAAATTAAACACAGAATAAATATGGGAAATGCATGTTATTATTCGGTTGAGAAACTTTTATCATCCAGTCTGCTGTCAAAAAATCTGAAAGTTAGAATTTATAAAACAGTTATATTACCAGTTGTTCTTTATGGTTGAGAAACTTGGACTCTCACATTGAGGAACATAGGTTAAGGGTGTTTGAGAATAAGGTGCTTAGGAAAATATTTGGTGCTAAGAGGGATAAAGTTACAGGAGAATGGAGAAAGTTACACAACACAGAACTGCACGCATTGTATTCTTCACCTGACATAATTAGGAACATTAAATCCAGATGTTTGAGATGGGCAGGGCATGTAGCACGTATGGGCGAATCCAAAAATGCATATAGTGTTAGTTGGGAGGCCAGAGGGAAAAAGACTTTTAGGGAGACCGAGACGTAGGTGGGACGATAATATTAAAATGGATTTGAGGGAGGTGGGATATGATGATAGAGAATGGATTAATCTTGCTCAGGATAGGGACCAATGGCAGGCTTATGTGAGGGCGGCAATGAACCTCCGGGTTCCTCAAAGCCAGTAAGTAGTAGTAGTAGTAGTAGTAGTAGTAGTAGTAGTAGAATAATAATAATAATAATGATGATGATGACAATGACGACGACGAAGGTGATAATGGTTGTGGAAATGGTAACAAACTCTATCTCAAATCTTCTGTAAGCCTTGCTTTCAAGTATGGGGCCAGTAAACAAAGAAGATAGCTTTAGTGTTAAATTCTGTTCTTGAATCTTACTCATTCTATATACGAGAAAATTGTTTCACAACATACACATGCTGTTGCAATGTGAATGCTATATTTGTCACCATTGAATTATTACACTGTTGTTGCATCATGACCAATGATTACCATTCTCCCATGCTTAGCAGTCAATACACACAAAAGGCAGACTTACTGTGTAGCTAAGAACTGAAATTCAATGAAAACTGGAACGTCTTTTTTTTTTTTCTCTTTAATAATCCGTACAGTGAATGTAAACCATTATACACTACATTGCAGCACTCTCTAACAATCATAAACCACAAATGATTTCATCATTTACCAGACTTAATATGCAAAACGACCCAAAAACAACACAGCAGCGGATACTTTTTTTTGGAGAACGAAAACAAAAGGATGGTTGGCATTAAAGATCTTTGGAAATTCTGGTGCCTGTCCCCTTGTTATGTAGCTCGTCATCATACCTAGAAAACAGCAATATGGAACTCACGTGCTGTAAATTCAGCAGTCACTATCCAAGTGTTTGCTTTATAAGCTCACAGTCGCTAAATCAGAGGTATGGCTGCAGCACTGGATTTCAGTCCAAGTTTTGCAAAGTCAAATCTAATTTGTACTGGGAACAATGTTGGGGCAGATTTCATAACACCACCAACACCACAATCACCAGCAAAATAATAATAATAATAATAATAATAATAATAATAATAATAATAATAATAATAATAATAAAGGCTGGTTCACAATAAACCGGGAACGAGAACCAGAGTGAAAACGAGAAGCAGAGGACGTGAATATGAAAATGTTTGATTCACAATAAACCAAGAAAGTAGACGACTATGCATATCGATATGCATGTCAATAACGATATGTAAAGTCGATATTACGCATTCTGATGTTATTTGTGTATAATTGACCACTGGCGTTCTCTCATGAGTACAAGGCAGCCAACATAAACACAGATTAACCAACTTCGAAATTTCAACTGAAACATTTCATTAGTACAGTACTATAAATATGCCCATGCATCTTTATTATCACAACTGATTTTAAGTCTACCATAACGTAAAATAATTAGAGAAGAAACATTTGTAATAGAACAAAAATGAACACAACAGTAGTCATTGAATTGAAGCATGAATATGCAGTGTGTAATACAACCAATACAGTAATAAAATATGATTCACTTACGATCGGTGTTCAAAGATGCAGCTATTGAAAGCCACGTATTCTCCTTCATTTTTTCATCTTTATACGAGGCGCGCCGCTTATCATAAACGTGAAGATTTTTCTCAACACTCAATATTAGAATCTCATCAAATAAAACTTGCTCCATGATGCACAGCACAGAACAAAATAATGCATAGTTTATGTCACGGTCTTCTTGCTACAAAATATACGTCAAAATAGGTTTTAGATGGCAATAGAACGAATCTAGTGGGCTGTGATCGGAAACGTGAACGCCAAAGTTGAAACTTGGCCAACTCTCCGTTCCTGATTCCGGGCTCGGCAAGCTTTTCGTTAATTGTGAATGCTCACATTTAAATGTACACATTTTAACAATTTTACTGTTTTCGTTTTCGTTCCGATTCTCGTTTCCGGTTTATTGTGAACCAGCCTTAATAATGACAACGACGAAGGTGATAATGGTTGTGGAAATAGTAACAAACTCTATGAAATTCGAAAAGAAAATTTTAAAAGTTACTTTGAAGAAATGTTCCACTGACGGTACATTATACAACAACACATGCATGCTCAGACACATGCTACTGAGGAGCTCTAGTTTACACGTAGATGAGACATAAGCACGCACATTTTATGAAAAAACTAGAAACAGTTGGAAGCAAGCAACAAAAATTATCACTATTTGTACCTTACACTAATGGAGTTCACAGTGTTTTGTTAAACATAAAAGGAAGTAGTGGTCCATAATTTATTACCTGCAGGCAGAAAGAAGAATGTTTGTCGCAAGAATACAATACATGGTTACAGTATATTGAGTACAACCTTAAGCAACTGTTTTGCAATAAATAATAAAAAAAAAATCTTTGCTCTCAATGATCCAAAAATTATTATATGACCTGATTTTTTTAGCGTAAACATACCATTTTGCAGAATTGCGATAAATGTGATAAAACCAAAGAAGTGTGATTTTTACTCCTATTTTTTTTTTCTTTACATTTCACCATTATTGCAACTCTTTGACGCTAGTTTCATTATTGCGAATTAATACTACAAATGGATATACACTCATGGACAAAAAAAAACCGGACACTTCTATAGTTGCTTGTATTTCGTTGCCAATTATTTCAAAATGAAACAAAACCCATTTAAACAAAATAATGTTCCATTTAGCACCTTATACGACAACATTTGAAAAAAAAATAAAAATCTCTGATGAGAAAATTTACAAAAAATTACAAAGGGCGTATAACTATGGCATCGTTTGGTCTAACTGTTTTTTCATTTTATGGTGTCTCAAACATTAAAAACTCTTTTTAGTAACGGGTATTACCCCTCTGGCTTGAATAACTGCATCCTTACGTCTTGGCATGCTCTCAATTTGGTTAGCAATGTCTTCTTGAGGAATAAGTTCCCATTCTTCGCCAAGTGCTCACCTCAACTCTTGTAACGATTCTGGTCTCGGTGTCTATTCTTAACACGCCGTCCCAGCATGTCCCACACGTGTTCAATTGGGTTCATGTCTGGACTCCTTGCTGGCCATGGAAGAACATGGATTCCCACTTCTTGGAGATAATCTCCGACCGCATGGGCAATATGCGGCCGTGCATTATCGTGCATTAAAACAAAATTATCGCCTACAAATTGGCCAAATGGCACAACATGATCAGTCAAACATTAATTTATATACCTATCAACTGTTAGTCTTCCATTTTCAACAAAAACCAACTCTGTACCAGCATCCGTACACACTCCTGCCCAAACCATCACTCCACCACCTCCATACGGCACATTTTCGGAAATGCAACACTGTGAAAATCGTTATCCCCTCCTTCTCCAAACTCTTTCACGTCCATCAGGTGAGCACAGATTGAAACGGGACTCATTGGTGAACAGAACACAGCTCCACTGTCCATTTCTCCAAACCCTGTGATCATTTGCAAAACGCAGTCGTTCAACTCGATGCATCCTGAGAAGTCTGGGACCAGTTGCAGGTCTCCTTGATATCAGTCCACTTGCTTTCAACCTCCTTCTAACTGTTTTGGCCGAAATTGGGCGTCCATGCATGTTAACAAATTGCTGGGCTACACTAGTAGCTGGTAGGTTGCGCTCCCTAAGAACTCTAAACACCATATACCTGTCTTCATTTGGATTTGTAGCTCTTGGACGACCCGAACCTGGTCCTCTGGTATATTCTAGGGTCTCTCTATACCGTTTTATGGCATCATGGGTTGTGCTTCTAGCCATATTCATAACATTTGCAATGTAACGTACACTGCGTCCATCATCGTAAAGGGCTACAGCTCGAGCCACATCTTCAGGTCGCACCTTGTTTTAAGACAAATGTTACAACCCCACTTAAACTCAGAAAATGTAAAAATAAAGAAATAACGAATGATAACGATAATGAAGCACAAAATGGTTGAGACAAAATTGTTATAGCTGAGACTCCGAAAGCAAAATTGGAATATTTGGTTGTAATGGCTTGTTTATAAAACAAAAAACAATCAACAATGTATACACGTCTCCATAACAACAGATGGCTACCATAATATTATATGAGAAGATAATGTTTTGCAAAATACCAGCAAATATTAAAGTGTCCGGTTTTTTTTGTCCCTGAGTGTATTATATAGTGATAAATTGTATTTTGAGAAAAATATAAGCAATTTCCAATACGTAAAGTTTTTAAATTTCAATCTGAATCAATTTTTCAGACTTTGAATCATTCTTCGCGACACACCAAATAACTTCGTTTTTGTGAAGTCTGGTATCCCACTGTGAACCGTACATGTGCAATATTGATCTTTGTTTTCGCCTTAGACAGAGCACATGGACTACAGAATAATAACTCTGATATTATGACATGGCCATTTTTATCCTTCCTGGGCATCTGTTTGTAATATTTCGAGTGTTGATTTTTATATTCAATATAAACAGGAACTTTCACTCAGTGTTATATTATTATAGTAAAATGTGTTGTCGTCAACATATTTGTTTTCTACAGTTTCATGAATTTCGTTGTCTCTTTTTGTCTTTTTTTGTCAACATAACTGGAAGTATAGTTATTTAACTGAACATTTTAACATTGATCTGGTACATCCATTACCATTTATTGTGTCTCAGGTTAAATGAGAGGAGAAAGTTACATTCCCTTTCTCTCTTATACCAAATTTTGCACACCTCTACTCCCTCTTACTTATCTGTCCAATTCCACAGTCTTTCTCGGTATCATAACTTAAATACTCGGCCACAATATGATAACACGCTAGAAATACCACTGCACACATCATCTCTTTATTCTTCATCTTTCACTATTGCTACTTCTCGTCACTGGAATTCTCTGCCGCCTGAAGTCAAAGGCTGCCGAACTTTAATTTCCTTTAAATGTAAATTAGAAAAATATCTTATGATGAGTTGCCAGACTTAACGCGTTGCAAATATTTAATGAAATGTGTTCCACTGCATTTATTTATTTTTTTTGTTTCTTATTTTTATTATCTAAATCGTGTTTATTTATCACTTAACGCCAATTATGTATCCCACTGTGTTGTTGTTTCTTTTTTATTAATCTATTTTTTGTGTACATTTTATTCAATTGTCGGTTTCTGGTTTAATTATGTAAATCCTACTTAATTGTAATCTAATACTAATATGTATACTAATGTGTTTATTTTATTTTTATTGTGTAGATTTTTTTTTATTGAATTATCGGCTTCTGTTTTTATGTGATTCGTATTTGATTCTAACAACATTAATATGTATTCCACTATGTTTATTTTTACTTTATGAGGTAAATTTTATGTAACTACCTCTTTTGATCTCATTATGTACCTAAATTGTATCAGTATGTAATTACTTAATTCCGATCCAGTTTTATGTTCAACTGTGTAAGCAAGTTTTAATCCTGGTTGAGTGTAAGAGAAGGCCTTATGGCCTTAACTGTGCCAGGTTAAATAAAGCCATTATTATTATTATTATTATTATTATTATTATTATTATTATTATTATTATTATTATTATTATTATTTAGGCTATATATCTTACATAAAACAAGAAAACAGCTTTTAATTAATAAAAGTTTTTTGTCCTGGTAATTAATGCTATAAATGCTATTTTTAAAACATTTTTGCTACAAATAGAAAAAAAATTAATGTATTAATTTCACACCTCAAATTAAAGTATTTATTGCATTAAGACTTAATTTTACATGTTCAATTACAATACAGCATGATAAAAGTAACTCAGTTTACCTGTACAAACTAAACATGTGAAACCCTGCCAGCAAACAAAACAATCCCTGATTCCTTGTCCTGGATCAAAAAAGTGAATGGATGGTTGGCAATGAATTGCGGGGGAGACCTTGGCATACTGCGCAGCACGAACACGCCAGCTGGGAAGCAAGGACACACAGACACATCAAACCTCACGTGTTGTGGGGGTCAACGGAAATAATAACTTTGTTTTAATTGTATGAAGAAGTTAGTCTACATTCTTGCACATGTGAAGTGGCTTTCAGGCAGCAGTAGTCTGCAATTTAACACACGTATCATTTCCAAGTATGATTTTTAAGCCTCAAACCTTCGAAATTAAAAGACCGACGATGTCTATTCATTGAATAACATACTTTATTTCAACTTCTCTTTCCTCCGAGTGCAAAACAAACAATTTAAGATTTAATTTCAGACAATCCACCTACTGGCGAAGATTGCAAGATTCATTAGATAATTTAAACAGTAAGAAAATATGATTCTTAAAATATTACTTTTCAATTAAAGAAAGAGCAAATCATCTTGCTGAGAATAACATACATCTCATACAGAACATGAAACTGAAAATGAAACAAGCACGTGAACCTGATCAAGGGGCCAGTGGTGAGAGAAATTAACAGGTCTGGTGCTGCTATGCACACTCAACAGAACTGGCATCTAGACAGAAAACAGACTCCAGCATTGTAAAAATTAAGCACATTTTTTTAAATTTCCATTTGAGTTCTTAATATTAAGCATTACTTTATCATTTTGTGCCAAATGTGTGGAATGGATGCAATTTTATCGACCTCAACTAAACTAAAAATGTTGTTGTTGTTGTTTTCTAGTGCCTTGCATTTGGCAATGAAGCCATTAGCAGTCGTGCCTTCCAATGCTTTTGAACTGTAGTTTCTTCTGATCTTAATGCTTCACAGGTCTTCAAGTGGTCTTCATTCATTTCTGCTGATCGTTACACAGGACACATATGGGTGAAGCTGAGATACCTATTCTGTAGAGATGATTTGCTAGACAGTCATGATTTGTCAATAGTCTGAAGGCTGCAACTGCTGTTTTCCTTGGTCTCCGGGGGATTATATCTGGGTTGGAAAGTAGTGTAATCCATTTTTTGTCTTTAGCATTTGATTCTATTTCTTGTAGGTATGAATGAGAAAATTTTGTAGCGATCAAGCGTTTTATTGAGGAATATGAGAAATTAAATTTAGATTTTTGTTTTATTGTTGTGCCTTTCTTGGCAAGTGTGTCTGCGGTTTCATTCCCCATGACTCCACAGTGTGCTGGAATCCATTGGAGATGGACAATCTTATTAACTTTTTGGAGTTGTGTTAACATTTTGTAGCATTCTCTTATTTTTGTTGACTTCTTTGTAGCATTTGAACATATTCCCTGAATTGCAGCTTTAGAATCTGAAAGAATTACTGTCAAAATAAGGTGCGTTAAAATGTTCCTGCTATGATTATACCCAAAATCTCTCAAACTTCGTCACAGCAAATAATTTTTGTTCCACAGTAATAAAATCACTTCATGCTTATGTAAATTTGACAATCCTGTTCTATAATGTTTTTTTTATCATGGTATACTTGCAGAGGGCATGTTTTTGTTTCTTATTGCTGTATTAAACAAGTTTAACTGGCTGTGAACAAACATTAGTCATAATTCACAATCTTCTTGTTCCACAAATGATGGCTAATGGACATTTATCCTCTGATAAGGAAAATTACTAGTTACAAAGTGCTACAATCACAACTTACAAGCAGGAAAGAAGCCAGCTTCCTGACCGCACCAGTCAAATTGCTCAGACAAATATTTTTCAAGATAACGGTAATAGAAAGAAACCATTTTGCTCATTTGTCCACGCATTTTACGACAAAGACTTTCATACCTGGACATGGGGAGTGTGCACTATGAGGACAACAACAAGTTCTGCTGATTTTGTTAAAAACTGCGCCAGAGTGGGAAAATAAGTGTGCATTCCCGTGGTCGAAAAATGTTTAAAGAAGTGAATCGATTCGGGAGTTCTTTTTGACGAATTTTTCATTGTGAAGGAAATAGTTAAACACACTTAAATGCCATCGACCCGGGCCAGGATCTAACATGCAATCCCGAGCACAGAAGGCCAGCACTCTACTCACTGTGCCACCCAAGCCGACTGAATAATATTAAGACGTTTTACCAGAAAATAGTAAATAATACACTATTATTGGGATACTATGATGCTTATGTATGTACACAGGAGGAGACTAGTTTCGTAAACACCATTTTTAAACTACATGAGTTAGGCAGAAATGACGATGAGGCAGAAATGACGATGATAATAATGATGATATTATTATTATTATTATTATTATTATTATTATTATTATTATTATTATTATTATTATTATTATTATTATTATTATTATTTAAATTTTAACTATGCGGGCTGTTCAGTATAAATGGGATCACAACGTGATGCCATGAGAGGTGCTCTTTTACAAAAGATAACAAAGCATTCAAATTCCTGTTTCACAAATAGGCCTAAGTATTGCAATCTATTCATTTAACTAATTTATTTATCAATGTTTAAATTTTTAAGTTCTAGTGTAATTGTGTCCTTGTATTCTTGAATAATAATATATTCGCAGTTGTAAATTAATTCGTAATTTTTAACAACATTATAAATGTTATTAATTAAAATAAAATAAAAATTAATTAGCATTTAAATATCTGATGTGTTTATCACTTAAAATTTAATGTCTTAAGTGGTTCTGCCACACTGGAATGCAAACTTTTATAAACTGAAATTACCGTCTTTGTCAGAGTGGAAGACTTTTTTTTTTTGCCCTCAACATAGGCCCTGAATTAGGGTGTGTCTTAGATAATGAAAGTAAAACAAGCACATTTCTCTGGTCCCCTTCCATGGTCGTTTGAGTGAATATTTCAGGCATTTCAAAGATCAAATAATAATAATAATAATAATAATAATAATAATAATAATAATAATAATAACAGCAATGAATTATGGCCGAGTATACTTGATTCGGCCTCATCTATATTGTCCGTCCAGAGGTCTTCCTTTTTGGCTGGTATTCTATGAATATCTCAAATCTTCTGTAAGCCTTGCTTTCAAGTATTGGGATGGTAAACAAAGAAGACAGCTTTAGTGCTAAATTCTGTTCTTGAATCTCACTCAAGATTCATGCTGTACCATGATAACATTCTTTGTACGATAAAATTGTTTCACAACATATACATGTTGTAATGCAAATGCCATATTTGTCACTGTTGAATTATTACATTGTTGTTGCATCATGACCGATGATTACCACTCTCCCATGCTTACCAGTCACTACACACAAAAAGTCGGGTTTATTCATATGACCTCATCATTTACCAGACTTAATATGCAAAACGACCCAAAAACAACACAGCAGTGACACTTTTTTTTTGGAGAACGAAAACAAAAGGATGGTTGGCCTTAAAGATCTTTGGAAGTTTTGGTGCATGTCGCCTTGATTTGCAGCTCATCATACCTAGAAAACAGCAATATGGAACTCATGTGCTGTAAATTCAGCAGTCACTATCCAAGTATTTGCTTTGTAAGCTCACAGTCGCTAAATCAGAGGTATGGCTGCAGCACTGGATTTCAGTCCAAGTTCGGCAAAGTCAAATCTAATTTGTACCGGGAACAATGTTGGGGCAGATTTGATATCACCACCAACACCACAATCACCAGCATAATAATAATAATAATAATAATAATAATAATAATAATAATAATAATAATAATAATAATAATAATAATAATAATAATGGTGGTGGTGGTGGTGGTGGTGGTGGTGGTGGTGGCAGCGGCGGCGGCGGCGGCGGTGGTAACAAACTCTACGAAATTCGAAAAGAAAATTTTGAAGTTACTTTGAAGAAATGTGAAATGTTCTACTGACAGTACATTATGCAACAACACACACATGCACACACACACACTACTGAGGAGCTCTAGTTTGCACGTAGATTAGACATAAGCACGCAGATTTTATGAAAAAACTAAAAACAGTTCGAAGTAAGCAATAAGCATTATTGCCATTTGTACCTTACACTAACGGAAAATAGACTAGTCCATGCAGCTCAAAGTGTTTTGTTGAACATAAAAGGAAGTAGTGGTCCATAATTTATTATCTGTAAATAATTCATCAGCCTGAAGAATATTTATAGCAGAAATACAACACACTGTTACATTATATTGAGTACAACCTCAAGCAATTCTTTTACAATAGATTTAAAAAAAATAATTTTTACTCTTTTCGATTCATTAGCGATTCAAATATTATCATATGACCTAGTGCTGCTTATGATTAGGTTTTCTCCGGAGCGGTTGTTTGTGCGCTTTCAATCGGAGACCTCCGCATTACCTCCGATTGATGCCGCGCAGGTTGTATATGTGCTACGGCGCAGACATACGCTCTCCGCTGGGCATTCCTTTAATCAGATCAGGTAGTGATTCGAATCTGCTGACGTCCGCGTATCTTTTAAAATAAGTTGTAATTTTTTGTTGTTTATTTCCTTTTTTTTTTATTTACCTCTCTCTCTTACTTCGGCTCTTCTTTTTTTTCTTGTTTTGCTTGAAGTACTATGTTAGCTGACAGATTTTTTTTTCTAGTTTTGAAATTCATAGTATATGAAGTAAAGCTTTTGAGTAGCTAATGTAAACATTTATAATTTTCCTGGAAACACTCGTTTATTCACAAACAGTTTTTGTCAATTATTATTCTAATCAGTTTAGTTTAATGTAAAACATATTAAAGGTGTTTCAGAATGGAACAAAACAAACGTGTGGTATCATTGGGTTAAAGTTTACTGTCCAAAATAATTTATTAAGATTCTTCAACAGACTGGATTGTGATCATTGTGTTAAAGGGTGTCAGCATTTGAACTGTCTCTTCTAAAACGCGTCACTCTTCCTCTGTAATAAAAAATACAAGCGGATATCAACTTAAGGATAATTGTAATTATATTATTACCACACGTTTCTTTAGTTTCAGAATGAAACTCAATATTTTAATCTAATAACTCAAGTTGCCTTTTAAATATTCCGTATAAGTTATGTATGATTTTTATTGCCTCGAAAGTTACGTTTTATAGAAATTTCAAGACTTTTTTTTCTAGACTGTGGACCTTTGGTACAATAGCACTAAAGCAGTTAAAAAATCGTATCAAATGCTTTGCGTAATTTTAAAACTACGAAAACGATGATATCACTAATTAACCGTCAATGTGTATCTGAATGGTAATAATTTATTTTTGACAGCAAGTACGAGTACCACAACCGCGGCTCTTAATGTAGCCTAAACACTTACATACCTACATTTTAAAATTTAGACCTACTCAGAGAATCTACCTAACCTGGTCCACACCATAGAGATTTCCAAATACGGACCTGTTAGCGTCCTAGGAGCGTTTGGCTTTTCTGGCAACGCAACCACCAACTCATATTTCATTTCAAGTAAGCGGCTCATCACTGAAGTTTGGAGTTTCATCTCGTAACAATATGCTGGACCAATCTTAAGAGGGTCCTTTCTTGCTGAAATTCTTCTGCTTTTCAGTTTTTCATTCGCAATGTTACTCTGTCTGCACACAAAACCACGAAATTATTTATTAGAACTTTTATATATAAATCAAAGTAAACACGCTTTTTAAAAGAGTTCTAAAGTGTTTTGAACAGTTAAATTTACTTACTTTCTTCAAGTTCGCGATTGTGCGATCGCTTCAAATGGTCTAACAAATTCGAAGTACTACCATCCTTAGAGTAAATTCGCCCACAGTGTTCACAGCGTACGACTTTATTATTACCTTCAACTAAATTAAAGAATTTCCATGTGACGGATATCCGATTTGGTGCCATTTTATTCCACTCACAACTATCCTCAGTCCATACGCGCTGGTCGTCCTTGAGCTCTACATCCTCCAACTGTCGCTTCGCTCCAAACCACCGCACCCCTCCGTATGCCCCCTGTTCCACCTATGATAGTACCGGAGATCACCGGTGGAGAGCTTTATTCGTAATCTCCGATTCCTCCGCGGTAGTAGTCACTCCGATGAGCAGCACTAATGTGACCTGACTGTTATGAGTTAACATGCCATTTTGCCGAATAAACATAAATTATGGTTAAAGGCATCAAAATATCGAAATTTTAAAGATAGCGATAAAAATAAGAAGCATCCTTTTTTACTATACCCCCCCCCCCCAGCACTTCACCATAATTACAACCCTCTGAAGTCGGTTTCATTATTTCGAATTACTGCTATAAATGGATATATGACGATGAATTGTATTTTCATAAAAATATGAGAAATTTTGAAGACTATGTAACCCTTATTTTAATTTCAACCCGAATAAATTTTAGATTTTGTTTCGTTCTTCACAACATACTCAGGAATTTCACTTTTGTGTTATACTATGAACCGCGCATATGCAATCTTGATCTTTGCTTTCGTTTGGTACAGAGCACCAAAGTAATAAGTCTGATACTCTCTGACATGGAAATGAATAGGTGAACAGAGATAATGTCCAATACAGAAAGGTCCAACATATGAAAATGTCCACATGCTTTTAATGTTCAGGGTATGGAAAAGGTCCAATACTACTGAAAAGGTCTGTTACATAATGTCCAACTTTGAACACTTCATACAAAATGTTTATACAGCAAGTGCTGACATACTGCGGAGAAATTTTAATTGTTTCACCTTTCATAAACAAAACAGAATATGTTCAAAACCAAGCTCTCAGACTCATTACTGGTGGAATCAAAACAACTCCAATAGATTCTATGAGATTCCTCACTAATATTAACAGCATCAAAATGACAATAGAAGAAAAAGCACTGATTCAATATGAAAAACTTATCACATTACCAGGAAACAATTGGCATTCATACAGTCCTCTCTGTAGATTGATTCATATCCATGGTTCAAGAATTAAAGCAGAAAATCAATATCCCGAATTT
Organism: Periplaneta americana; assembly: GCA_025594305.2. Taxonomy (NCBI): domain Eukaryota; kingdom Metazoa; phylum Arthropoda; class Insecta; order Blattodea; family Blattidae; genus Periplaneta; species Periplaneta americana. The sequence continues at coordinate 1,865,666 of JAJSOF020000023.1, read as the reverse complement.
AAAAGAAAACTTACAAATTAAACCAAACCCTTTAACTCTATTAAATATAGAATATAATTTAAATTTAACAGACGAAATACTGAAATCAGAAGTAAGCACTGAAATAATGAAACAACTGTCTTTATAGACAATTAATATTAGGCACCCTCCACAAAACTGGCTTCATTTATACACCGACGGATCCTTGATCTCCAGAGAACAAGGTGCCGGTGCAGGTGTTACGTGCTGTCTCTTCTCACTTTATAGATCTCTTGGGTATGGAACAACAAGTTTTGATGGAGAAATCGTTGCAATAAGTGAAAGTCTCAGGAATCTTCTATGCCACATCAATAAATTTAAGAATGCAGTTATATTGTCAGACTCCAAAGCAGCTATTCTATCAATAGTCTCTAGACACACACCTTCATCTCAAACAGCAGAAATAACTAAAATGCTCTCTCAATTAATATCACTCAATAAAAGAATTGTATTCCAATGGATACCATCCCATTGTGGAATCCTGGGAAATGAGAATGTGGATGCTTTAGCAAAGAAGGGCAGCACTGCTACTTACAGACCTGTTACTAAATCTACGTATTACTCTGTGAAGAGATTTATTAAATCTACATACTTAGACTTCAACAAACAAAATTTGATAACACAAAAAATGGAACTCTCTGCATCATAATCCACAGTTAATTCCCGATTTACCACGAAAATCGTCTGTAGCTGCATTTAGATTGGCAACAGGCCATGATTGTTTGGCCAAACACCTGCATAGAATTGGAATATATCAGTCCCCTAACTGCCCATTGTGCAACTCAAACCAAGAAATGGATTCGGAACACCTCAAAATCTGTGCTTCAGTGGCTGGCCATGATAATATCTTTGAAAAATATTGGAGTGCAAGAGGTCAAATGACTTTATTATCAAACGCCTGGCATTAGAAAACAACAACAACAAGAACATAAGTTATGTTATTGCATAGTGGACTTTGCTACGTTTTGAACCTTTTAGGCGCACCTATTGCTTATTGAACTTTTTCGTATATTGGACATATTACATTTTGGATCTCTTTACTTTTTGGACATTTGCTGCTTGGAATAAATTCCTTGGACGATTTTTACTTGGACATTTTTGACTGGACCTTTTCTGTCTGTGGACATTTTAAATTGGACGAAATTACCTGTAACTAATAGTTATCCTTCCTGGACAGCTGTAATATTTCTATTGTTGATTTTTAAATTGCTGTAATTGCCAGTTGCCATTTAATTTAAGCAGGAGCGTTCATTGAGTGTTATGTTGTAGCAAAATGTGTCGTCAACATGTAACTATGCACATTTGTGTCTTTTTTTTTTTTTTTTTTTTTTTGGTAGTTTCATGGTTTTTGTTTGTTTGCATCTTTTCTGTAACATAACTGACTGAAAGTAGTTATTCATCTGAACATTGTAACATTGAACAGGTATGTCCATTACCATCTGGCTATATAAGTTGCATAAAATAACAAATCAGGCTTTAGCTAATAAAATTTTTTTGTTCTAAGAATTAATTTTATACAATGGTGTTTAAAAAACATTTTTACTATAAACACAAAAAGTTAATGTATTAATTTCACACCTCAAATTAAGGTATTTATTGCATTAAGACTTCATTTTACATGTTCAATTACAATACAGCATGCTACAAGTAAATCAGTTTACCTGTACAAACTAAACATGTGAAACCCTGCCAGCAAATAAAACAATTCCTGATTCCTTGTCCTGGATCAGAAAAGCGAATGGATGGTTGGCAATGAATTGCGGGGGAGGCCTTGGCATACTGCGCAGCATCGTGACGACAGCTGGGAAGCAAGGACACACAGATAGATCAAACCTCACGTGGTGTTGTGTGAATCGACTTTCTTTTAATCTTATGATGAAGTTAGTCTGAATTCTTGCACACATGAAGCAACTTTCAGACAGTGGTATTCCGCAATTAGCACGTATAATTATTTCCAAGTATGATTTTTAAGCCATCATACCTTCGAAATTAAAAGATTGCCAATGTCTATTAATTGAATAACATACTTCACTTCAATTTCTCTTTTTCTGAGTAGAAATAAAACAAACAACACAAGCAAAACAGATCAAATTCCACAAGGTTAAGATTTACTTTCAGATAATGTAGCCAAGATGAGAGTTGTAATATTTATCAGACAAATTCATGAAAATAAAACTCCTAAAATATTTGCAATTAAAGAAAAGAGCAAGCATCGATGCTGAGAACAACATAATTATAATTAATTGATTAACTAGTGGACTTACTCGTGTTAATTATGTAAGATTTGTGCAGCTTACAGCTGTTTCAGTGCTTCACACACCATCCTCAAAGCCTACTAGATCTCGGCGTCATCTCGAACTTCTCTGCCTGTTATGTGGGTGTGTTTGATTGTTGAAATGTGTTGAAGAGTGGAGTCAAATAGTGTGTGTGTACTGAAATTGATCTGTGTGTTGAGAATTTGATTGGGGTGTGTTTTAGTGTGTTTGTATATTTCGTATTGTTGTAGTGTGTTGAGTTTTTGGTTCTTGGCTTGTATGTGTAGGATTTCCGTGTCCTCATTTATGTTATTGTATGTATGGTAAGCATTGGTTATGTGATCGGCATATGTAGATGTATTGTGTCCTCTGGTTATTGCTTTAATGTGTTCTTTGTAGCGTGTTTGGAATGATCTGCCTGTCTGTCCTATGTAGAACTTATCGCAACTATTACATGTGAGTTTGTACACACATGTGTGGTCGTATTTTTTGTTTGTGTTTTTTGTGTGTTGAGATGTCTTTGTAGTGTGTTTTCTGTTCTGTATGTTATGTTGTATTTCTGCTTTCTGAATGAAGATGCGATCTTATGTGTGCTTTTGTTTTCATATGTTAGTGTAGGCTCTGAGGATGGTGCGTGAAGCACTGAAACAGCTGTAAGCCGCACAAATCTTATATAATTAACACGAGTAAGTCCACTAGTTAATCAATTAATTATATTCAAGTGTTAAAAGTAGTGTACGCAAGATTCAAAATGGAACATAATTATGATAAAAGATCTGAAAATGAAACAAGCACATGAATCTGATCCAAGGTGGCTAGTGGTGATAGAAACAAATAGCTATGGTGCTGCCATATGCATTCAACAAAACCGGGGTCTATACAGAAAACAGACTGAAACATTGTAATAACTTGCCACACTCTTGAGTCATGAACAGTAAGCATTTCGTGTAAATGCTGTGGAATGGATGCAGTTTTACCAACCCTAACTAGATTAAACTGGGATTAGAATACGAAGGAATATGAGAGAGCTAGTTGCTGTCTAGCCAGTGAGCAAAGCTATGTTGCCATGCTCACCCAGAGTTCAAATCTTTCGTTGTACACATTAAACATATAACAAGTTCAGGAGGATATGGTTGTACAATTGGAAAGTTCGCATTATTCTGAAAAAGACTGCACAAGACACCGGCTGTAATCCGAATGGTTCCCCAGTTATCACTTGTAGACTAAATAAACCTACTGTCTCGTGTAAATGCAGTTCGTGGGTTTATCAAGAATCTCAGTTTCAATTTGAAGGCTGTGTAGTGACAGTTCAAGCATGTACTTTGCTGAATTTTATTTGCGTGTAAAACAATACTTTATACTTAATTATTTCGCATATAATGTATAGCTTTTGAACTCACTTTTATTGCATGTGTATATTGAAACTAAAGTAGTTACTATGCCTCTAAGCAAATCTAGTACAAGTGGAACTTGCTATGTACGTATAGTTAAAGGTAGGGTGATACACAAATAGGTCCACACCTGTGGAGTAACGGCTAGAGCATCTGGCCGCGAAACCAGGTGGCCCGAGTTCGAATCCCAGCCGGGGTAAGTTACCTCGAGGTTTTTTTGCGGGGGTTTCCTCTCAACCCAATATGAGCAAATGCTGGGTAACTATCGGTGCTGGACCCTGGACTTATTTCACTCGCATTATCACCTTCATCACTTCATTCAGACGCTAAATAACCTGAGATGTTGATACAGCATCGTAAAACAACCACTAAAAAAAAAATACACAAACAGGCAAGACATGTGGTATTCAATGTGTACAATTTTCTCAAGGAACTCTCTTCTGAGGAAGTGTGTAAAAACACATCATTTTCTCAGACCCAGTTACTTATTAAAAAAGCATTCATTGCCTCGTATTCTCTCGGAAGGAAGAAAATCTGGTGAAGTCAGTGGCGGATTGGGTGCGTGGCGTCACACATGTCCAAAATTACAAGAAGAATATTACCAGATAGAAATCACATGAATCTTCAAGACATAACTCATACACTGACACCAGTGAAGAAGGAGAGGTGCTGGTAGTTCCTCTGCAAATATGCTGTTTCTGATAATGATAATTATTTTAGTTCATTTAAATTATGCAAAACACCCACATTACATTTATTTCTATGAGCGTACCTTAATTATGCTTTCGCTCTGTCAATTGGCTTGTTATGTAACTTATCTTATTTTTGCCCCTCTCTCTACTGTCACATTCCACTCTGCGATCAGGCAACAATGTGCTGTGACTGGCCATACAATAGGCAGGTCCATATGCCTTCTAATTTAAAATTTAATATTGTGACAGCGAAGTGAGATTCGAACTCACGATCAGCAGAAGGAAGTGCAAGGCCGGCCAGCATGGAGGTTGCGCGCATCTGCTTCCTGTGGCATGTGCTGTGGCTTAGGGAGTAGAGGGGAGAAAGGGGAAAGAGCGACCGCGGGAGAGTAGAGAGGGGAGCAGCAGCGTGATAGATTACTCTGGAAGCCGAATCATCGAGTGACAGAAACGACCAGAGATCGAAGGTGCGCGAAGTGTTGCCTAGCAAATAAAAGAAAACCAGCCTTCGAGAGGAGCCATTCATTCAGTCAGTAAGCCAGTGTTGTTACAGTCAGAGAACAGAGCAAGCCAGCCAGTCTTGTGTACCGGAGTTCAACTTGAGTGTGCGTCCGCAACTGTGTCAGCATCCGAAGGCCTGAGTTCGAGTGCAGTGGACCGCAGTTGGAGGGACCTGAGTTCGAGTACAGTGGACTGTTTCTGAAGGTCTGTGGTTCGAGATACTGTGAACTCGAGTGACTGAGTTAGAAGAACTGTGAACTGAGAACTGACAGTTCTGATTTGTAAATAGTGCTTTGTGAACATTAGTTAAAATTCAGTTCATTGTTGTTCTCAATATTCCAAGTAAATTGTCATTGTCGTCTGTGGAGTGCAATAACGAATACTGTGTTACTGTGTGGAGAGCAAATCCCATTGTTGACGGGAGAGAAATTAAATTGTAGAAAGTGAAGAATTATTGTTGAGTTGAAATAAACTTACAATATCTTAAGGGAACTTAGCTTCTCAAAATATTGGAATGCAAGCTTTGATAAACTTAATATCGAAGTCAATCATTGTATTCATCAAAATAGATCTTAAAATTAGGGTGCATCTTATAGAATTGAGTACAAACACAAACATGCCCTTTCCTTTGTCCCTTTCCAAAGACTTTTGAGTGAATTTTTCAGACTTCTAAAAGATCAGATGATGATGATGATGATGATGATGATGATGATGATGATAATAATAATAATAATAATAATAATAAACATGAATTACGTCTGAGTAGGCCTGCCTGATTCGACCTCATCTATAGTCCCTTCAGAGGTTTCCCTTTCAGCCTGAAATCTCTTGGTTTGTATTCTAGGCATTCCATTTCTATTGATACTCAGGCCATGTCAAATCCAATGAAACTGCATTCTTGGATTTTATTTCTTTATTCAGAAGTACAAGCAGTCATTTTCACAACTTACTAACATCTGATAACATCAGTCATTTGTTCTGTTATTTTAATAGCGTACTATATCTGTATCTTATGGAGTATTTACCACTGTAGAATGTTTAAAAAATAATACATTCCTTGAGAAAAACATCTAAAAAAAATAGATCTAAAAAATTCCTTCTAAAACAACTCGTATTACAAATCTATTAAGTAAAAGTCAGTTTAAAATCAAACAGGAACTACAAAACATCTGCATACAGTGTGTTAGGGAAGCAAGTACAAATATCTGAGTAACAAGGGACAATGAGGAACTGATGTCAGCCTACTCGTTTGCAAAACATGCTGGCTGAATTTACTGCTAAGCAAAACATTGCAGAGCAATTTTCATTTCATCACTTGAGAAATATTAGCACTTCTTTCCCTAACACACAGGTGTATAAATACCTACATAACAATTTTCAATTAATTTTAACGTCTGGTCCCTTTGACTGTGACAGCCAGCCACACAATTTACGTACCCCACTCATTTCCATGCAACTCAGTATAAACCAGACATGCGCAACGCGTCAACACCAACCAAACGGTCAATCATAGCATATATTTTCGATGGCTAAGAGCACAAAAAGTTGTATGTACAAAAAAACCGAAGAAGAAAAAAAAGAGTTATTGGTGCTGATTGATTTGTCTTGGTGTAATCTGCATTCTGGACAAAGATAGTATGTTCCTCCTAGAAGGAAATACAATAAAATGATAATGACAACAAGATAAAATCCCATGATTCACTGCTTTCAAAAATTTATTTTTCCATTTCCCATAAATAATGATTTATGGACATACAACCTTTGTATTCATACCCATCGTTCTGATTGATTACATAGTCCAGAGAAATATAAGTTATGAAAATGTGAATGACTGATGTTCTCTTATGATGCAATGCGATTTCTATGAGATTCCTGATAGAATACATTAGCCATTCACACTTTTCTTTCCTTAATCAGCTTAAAATGAACTGTGAAGGAGCCCTCATCTCATTGTAATCACGTGACATACTGCATTACTCACAGACTACAACGTAAGTGAGTGAAACTGAGACAAAGTTGAGAGATTCCTTGTCTCACTGAGCAGCTAACAACAACAAAAACAGTTTGATGGCAAATGAAAAGGGCAAATTCTTCACACGGCACTTCCCACCTTATCCTTCGTACTTCTGTTTTTAAAAGAAAAGAGACACCAGAAGATCTTATCTCATCTTACTACATAATTTGTTTCGCCTGCTAATCTTTTATTTCAGTTGTCTTTATCCAGCCCCTTGAGAGAAAATGCAAGAAACTACAAGCCTGTTTAGCAATAAACTAAGTAGGCTTCAAATTTTAGGGACGGCAGTGTCTTGGAAGAAATGGAAATGTCTGAAATATTATTTATAAATTTACTTAACAGAAGAAAAGTTGAAAGATGTTTAAAAACTGATATCTTTTAAGTTTCAAGTTCCAATTCCCTCCTTAAAATAAACTCAGCATTAAAAGGCCTATTTTATTCCACTGCTTATAAAGGATGAAAAGTAGAGGGGTAAAAATTAAAAAAAAAGGGTGGCAGAATTGTAAATCCGCCACTGCTCCTGTGTTCTTTCTAATCTCCTTTAATTTATAAATGATGCCTCCAGTTAGCTAAGGTATGTTACCTTTTCTAAATTACATTTTAACACTTCTCAAAAGTTTGAAGTTTTAATGACAAGCGTTACAAACTGAACCTCAAGAAGAACATATCATTTGCAGTAAAAGATGACACATGCGCCCCTAATAATGATAATACAACCAGCCTTATGCTTCACTGAGCTAACTTGTTATTAGTACAGGCATATTGGTGTGATTTGACTACATAATTCATTCTGAAAACACTTCAGAACTAAACTTTATAAAAGTGAAGTTCTTGTCTTAATCACTACCAACATTTGCAGACACCAACCCTTCACAGGAAAAATATCAATTTTCACAATTCTTCATGAAGTACAACCTGTTCTATGGGTACCAAGAATCTGCCTAAAAACAATATTCTATGAGAGTGTTTGTCATGTAGTGAGAAAACAAATGGATGATCTGCGATGAATTCATAACTCTCTGCTTCTATAAATGCACGTTTCGCTCTTACGATGCCAGCTAAAAAGAAAGAGAAAAACAAACTAATAGCAATAACCCCAAATACGAGGGTTCGGGTATAAGTTATGGCAAATATTGTAATTGTAAATTTAATATTAGTTGTAATTATAATTTTAATTCTATTCTTAACATTGTAGTTGTAATTCCCGGGTAGAGACGAAGAGAAGGCCTGATGGCCTTATCTGTACCAGGTTAAATAAATGAACACATTATATCATCTTATCATACAGGGATAACAGAATTCTACCTAGTGGGTGTCCCAACCTGAACAGGGTTCTTCATCATAATCAACTACATAGTAGGCAGAGGTGCAAAGGGCTACACACCAGTACGTGTGATGTTCGTTAAAACCTTCAGTACAATGTGTAGCAATATCAAGATTTATTCGTCATTAATTATCTCTGTATTTTTCACAGATACACAGTGGTACTAAGAAAAGTCCAAAAACTGCCTATAATCACTCAAATTGTGTTTGTATGTGTTTGTGTATGTGTGTGTAATACAACACCTGCACACATTAATACAATCACCTTATTTACTCACTGGCTTTTAAGGAACCCGGAGGTTCATTGCCGCTCTTACATAAGCCCGCCATCGGTCCCTATCCTGAGCAAGATTAATCCAGTCTCTATCATCATATCCCACCTCCCTCAAATCCATTTTAATATTATCTTCCCATCTATGTCTCGGCCTCCCCAAAGGTCTTTTGCCCTCCGGCCTTCCAACTAACACTCTATATCCATTTCTGGATTTGCTCATACGTGCTACATGTCCTGCCCATCTCAAACGTCTGGATTTTATGGTCCTAATTATGTCAGGTGAAGAATACAATGCGTGCAGCATTAATACAATCACCTACAATTTTATATTTCAAAATACAACTATATTATCTTCACTACATTTTCAGAACACATTCTGAACAATATTTACATTTTCATATTACAAACTGACAGAATGTTTATTTAAGCCCATGTGAAGTCTTTAAATTTTATGGCTCTCCCTTATGCTTTCATAACATCAACTCTGTATGCATGGCATACTCTAATCACTTTGATTGTACTAATCTGTTTAGACATCATCATCATCATCATCCTCATCCAAACAAGTATAAGGCCCAAGGCCCGTTACGGTCTCAGTGAGTCATTCTCGGTCCATCTTTTTTTTTTTGGACAGCCTAAAGATCTCTTCCCTTCCTCACCATTCCCTACAAATACTTGACTGGTTCAAATCCGGAGAATTTTCGAGCTAAGGCAAAAGAGGACTGTTTTTCTCACAGAAAGGTTTCATGCTTTTAACAGTGTAACAATTTCCTTCATCATTCATAACTATCATTTTTAAATCTGAAAATGTAATTATTGTTCAAAATTCGTTCTGAAAATATAGTTGCATTCTGTATATAAAATTGCAGTAAATGTAGAATTAAAATGAAGTACAGTATTCGAAAAATTGTAGGTGATTCTATTAATGTGCCAGGTATTGTAACAGTAGGCATTTCGAGCTACCATTAATTTGATTATTACACATACACCTCCAAGAAATGGACATCACTGCACTCCACTGGATTGCTAGGCAACAAATGGAATCTCCTTCAATGTCGGCCATTAGAAGAAGACATCAAACGACCACTTCATTCCCGATATTCTGTATCTCCTCTCCCTTTCAATTTTGATAAATTCAACAGGGGCGAGAAATGGAAAGTGAATTTTGTCTTCAGCCTGTACTCTTAACACGGACCTGCAGATGTACTTCCCTTCAGAAGAAGAACTTCTGCTTCAATGTCATCATAGTCAGTTTTAAGCCACACACCTCACAAGACACACGACCATAAGGACGACCACATACATTGTAGTACTGTTGAAGTAATGAAACTGCCAACTGTTCACATATTTTGAATCCGTAATATTAAACTATAGTTTGACAACTTCAAGTGAAACCCCGTAAAACACGCCAACTTCTGGAATCTCTCTCTTTCTTTCTTCTCTCCCCCTCGCTCCTCGTCATTCAGTCACCAATCACCACGTAAATATCTGAGAGGGTGTGTGTGGGCATCGCGACCAATAGAAGAACCACTCTCCAGTATTACCACAATGACGGATTCATTTTTGCCTCGACTGTCGGCTAGGAAGGTTCCATTATGCTAGCATCGCAGGCAACTAGTCAACCTTTTAACGCTTTTGTTAGCAGGTTTGACAAACTGTGAGTGGACCTGCAAGTACATAGTGCACAGTGCTCTCTCCCTCCCCCTGTGCTTTCTCACTTGCTCCTCCCCAAGACAGCCAGCGCTCACGTAGTAACTCGGTCAGGGTTTCAGTTCGATTTGTCAGTCTATAGTTATTAATTATTCATCAAACGATTCCAAACAATTCTGTTAAAAATGTGCATTTGCATAAGCATAAGCAGATAGACATCTTTACGAGAACCACTCAACTGCTTGAATTTTTTTTTTTTTTTTTGGGTGTATTAAAACCTAAAACTCATTTCCTCAGTACTGCAATACTTTCTCCTATGAGAAAGTTAAATAATATTACCCCCAATCCAAGATGAACTCCAAGACTTCTGCTTGCAGGTACAAACAGCGTGCATGCTCTGCATTATCATGCAAATACAGATGGCTGGATTATCGTATCGACTTCCACTGGTGCTTAAAATTAAATCAGCTTCACACGAGAAGAAAAGTTTATATGCAAGAAACAGAAGCCCAACAAAACAAACAAAGAAACAACTCTGTGCAGCACACAACTCACCAGTAGCCGCGGCAGCCTCACTGCCCTCTTCGTTCACCTCGATGAACGCCTTCTGCAGCACCTTGCTCACGAACAGGTCCCTCACCCCAGATATCCCAGAGAAGTCAGCACGCGACTCAGAGAACATGTCAGTCATCCCCATCTGCATACACAGACAAACAAGACTGAAGCAGTTCTACAAAAATCCATTCGGATTTTCGTTGGCCTGCAGCACGGATACACAAGTATTCTGAGTAAGATGCTCTGTTATCCACACAATACCTATCCTTTCATGCTACAGACATCCTAGAAAGACCAAGTGGAATTTGTGGTAGATAAACATGGTGTTGGACAGGCTCATATTTAATATTAATATTAATAATAATCATCATCATCATCATCATCATCATCATCCAAACAGGTATAAGGCCCATGGCTCGTTACAGTCTCAGTGAGTCATTCTCGGTCCACCTTTTTTTTAGGACAGTCCAAAGATCTCGTTCCTTGGAAAATGAATTGAAGCATGGCTTTTGGAAATCTATTACGATTCATTTGTTGGCCATGGTTTTTCCACTGCACTTGTTTATAAACTGTGAGACTGGTTTTATTTGAAATTCTTGCATATCCTCATTTATTTCAACATATAGCATATACAGGATGATCCGTTTGGGTATGGATAAAATAAAAACACCGTAAAACATTTATTTCTTGAAACTTTGTGCATACAACACTAAAAGACGGGAGATTCCTCAGAGCTCAACATCACACCCCTTGCGCACCCTGCACAACTCATAACGGTGATGCAATTCAGCCCATGTCCGTTGTAACATAAGAGGGGTGATTTGTTGAAAAGCTTGAGTAATTTCTACTCTCAGATCATCAATGTTCCTGAGTTTCTGTGAATAAACAATGTCTTTAACAAAATCCAACATGAAAAAGTCAATGTCAGGAGAGGTTAGATCTGGGGAGTTTGGGAACCAAGCCAAGAGATAGCTGCTTCTCGTACTGGGTTTCGCCTGCGACCTCCTGCATGTTTTTTTAACACAGAAGCTGTTTCTACAAATATTCGATACCACAACATTAGGGAATCGTATTTAGGTACATTACACACACCGTAATCCCGGGAAATTCCCTTTGAACTGTTTAGCACTCTCAAATTTAGCATACCAAAGAACACATTGTGTCCGCTGTTGATTTGTAGTAGCCATTTTAATCATCCATGATTTTCATTTGTCCTTTCAGATTATGCATTGTTGATTGTCATACATGCAAATCCCATTTTTTAATCATAATATAACCTGCAAGAAATTTTTCCTACGATCATAATAGCCTTATAATAATAAATTAATATTATCCATACCTAAATGGATCAGACTATTATAACTCGAAAAGCTGGAAGATGCTTTAAAAAAACACGCAAGCACGCACGCACGCACGCACACACACCAAAAAAAAAAAAAAAAACCACTGAACCATCATTCTGTACTGTATGCCTGAATTAACTTAAAAAAAAGTTTTCATCTATTCCTACGCTATAAAACTCAGAACTGAAGTTTAAGGATACAGTAAGGTGACATTTCAATTTTTTTTAACCGTTTGAGCTACAATAAAATTATAAAAATTTGACACATATCCTGCTACATATAAAAAGCCTCTGTACAGAATTCCATCTCATTTGGCCCATAATTATATTAATTAACATTTTTAAATTTAAATTGTATGTGGAAAAACCATTACTACTCCTACAAATTTCAGAATGTTTACCTGAAATTTGCTCCACATACCTTTCAAACTCCCTGCCACATAACTTAATATTTATTTCTTTCAGATTATTCTTCAACAGCTAATAAAAAATTGTTTTACATAGTGATATACAAAAGCAGGCAAAAATTGTGATATCTAGCAGAAAAAAAAATTTCCCAAAATCTTGTGGTTTAAGGAAAATCCTGCTATACCGTTAAGTAGACCCACAAAAAAATCATGTACATAGTATAAAATTTGGAAGAGTAACATTTTTAGTAAAGCAATATGTAAGAAAATAATAATCAAATGGAAAATACTTAGTTTAGAAATTTGAAGTGCCACCCAAAGCATGCAACCTTTTAATTAAATGTCGATTGAAACAGCTGATTATAGGGAACATATCTGCATGAAAATTTTCATACTGAACCATACACAATTTTTAATGTTAAAACGTAAAATCGAATTTAATAATAAAACTGACAAAATTTGACCTTAGTGTACCCTTAACTCACCTTCTGGAGGATCTCGTTCAAGTCAGTAGTTTCTTCCAATTTGAATTTTGGCATTGTTACTTCCACCTCCCTCACAGGCAGGTGCTTCAGTATTTCGGACAAATTGGAACCGGCCAATTTCTCCTCCAACTTGGAGATTCCATCTACGTCATTTGGCAGAATTACAAACATGCTGATGTCCTGACCCTGCGAAGATAAATAATCACAGTAAGCAACACGTATTGGAACTGGGAGAACAACAGGAGCCGGCAGTGACTTGCCTGGTAGGGCATCTCCAGTATCTTGGAATCCAGTTCATCAGACTCAGTGTAGCCGAACTTGGCTTTCAAGTGCATCATGGGAACTGTCTTCTCCTCCTTGCTGTTCAGATGGAATGGTCCTGGCCTTGTGCGTGCTGCATCAAACTGCCTCTTCCAGAATCCTTTGAAGTAGACGGCGTTCACCAGCACCAGGCGTGTCAGATCGTTCAGTATCCCTGTAATCAAACTCGTTCCGTTTTAATAGCATACAGCGGAACACAGTTGCATGGGCACAATTCTCTAACACAGTAAAAGGCTATCGGCCTGAGTAAGGACTGAATCAAGAGGAAGTTCAAATGAAAAACGAGACTTTAGAAAACTTAAGACTAAAGGTACAGTAGGGCAAAAAAAAACTGGACCGGCCCTTGTAGCTGATTTCAGAGTCTTGTTCACTCCATAGCACTATAGACTGGTAACTAAGACTTTCGTGGTTCGAATCCTGCCTGGGAAGGAAACTTTTTTTTGTTCCTTATTCAAATTTATTCCTGATACTTTTCCATTGCAGCAATATTTTACTACTTAATTAACTTATTATGAGACTTGAAGGGTGCGGTCTTTCCCCTCTGTTGTTTATTATATATATGAACCATATTTTATACATTTGGAGGCAAAGTCATCATGCTGGAATTCAAATTAATCGAAACACAGTTCTCGATACACTAATGTTTGCCGACGATCAGGTTATTATCGCTAAAACAGAGGATGCTTTACAAAGAGCCATTTATAATTTGCAAATAATCGCCTCTGATTTCAATATGGAAATCTCAAAAGAGAAAACAAAAGTCATGGCATTTTCGGGAGGGAACCCAATTCCAAGTAAGATCATGATAAATAATACTTCAATTGAACGTGTTAACTCATTTAACTATTTAGGTTATAACCTCTCTTACATCACTGATGAAGATATGTCAAACAAAATATCTAAATTTATAAAAATCACTGGCGTCATTAATGCCGTCTTCAAATCCTCCCATGTTCAGAAACATACAAGGCTAAAGGTATATAAAACACTAGCTCGACCGGTCCTCACTCACGGCAGCGAGGCATGGACAAGCAGAAAAGCTGATGAGCAAAGGCTGACAACAGCGGAAATGAGGTTCATGAGACGAACAGCGGGATGCTCTTTGCTGGAACACCGTAAAAATGTGGACATATTGCAGGAACTCAAAATGGATCCTATAGTTAATTTTGTTCAACAATATCGACTTCAGTGGAAAAAACATGTCGAAAGGATGGATCGCACTAGATGGCCTAAACAGATTCTTACTTATGTACCAAGAGGAAAGAGGAAATTGGGAAGACCACGAAAGCGCTGGCATGAGACCGTAACAGATCCTGTAGGGTCTAATACGTGAGGGATATGATGATGAATTAACTTATTATTCCCAGATAGATAGATATTTAATGCTGGAGAATTTAAGAAAAATGTATAGCAATGTCAAAAACAAAATATACTAATTAATGTTAAAATATTCATCAAGTCAATACAGAGGATTTGTCTTCAATTTAGTCTTGAGCGACCTTTAATTGAAAAGAAGATTCCTTTATATAAGAAGGTAATCTATTATAAAGTCTTATTGCAACCGTATCAAAACTGTTTTCAGTAATACTAAATTTATTCTTGTTAGGATAAATATTATTTCTATTACACGTGGAATAATCATGTAGGTAACAATTAGCAGTTGAATTTAAAACTTTTTTCTTCACATAAAAAAGGCAGCTCAAAACATATAACGAAGGCAAGGTAAGCATACCCATAAAAAGTGGTTTACAATGCGATCTTAGAGGAGCTCCACAAATGATCCTTACAGCTCTCTTGTGCAAAATAAGAAGTTTAACAGTCAAGCTATGATTCCCCCACAACAGGGTCCCATAACTGAGATAACTATGAATAAAAGCATAGTAAATCGTCAATAAAGAAGATGAAGCAAGACTGTGACTTAATAATCTTAAAATAAAAATACCTTTACTAATTTTATTAGCAATAGAATTTATGTGCGTACGAATTTTACCAGCAATCGAAAAGTATTGGGAATAAATTTGAATAAGGAACAAAAAAAAGTTTCCTTTCCAGACAGGATTCGAACCACGAAAGTCTTAGTTACCAGTCTATCGTGCTCTGGAGTGAACAAGGCTCTGAAATTAGCAACAAGGGTAGGTCCGGTTTTTTTTTTTGCCATTACTGTACATAGTTAGTGTAAATTAAAGTTATTTATGTAAACGTGTACAGTACTGCAATGAATGTGTTAATGGTGGCACTGCATACGAGAAATGTCAGGTACATCATTACATTTAAAGAAGTGCAGCTGACGCAATCATATGAAGAGTACTACTTATTACTAATTACTACATGTTGAAGAGAATTCACTGCCCCAGATGTCAGTACAGATGCCCAGAGCTGAATTTTGACACAGTCAAGATACTATGTTTTAGGCCTATATATACCATAAAACTTCATTTATAGTTTTGATGAAGGTCTGAAGAAAAAAAAACACATACATGAGAAAAATCTATATAACTGAAACGACATTTAATAACGTCTGAAACAGCATTTGAAACTCTATGAAGAAAACAAGTTAAATCGACATAGTAAAATTTTTACAACAGAAATTTAGAACTTCATCATTTTTGGTTAAATAATACAGTACCCATTTAGGAAATATAATTTTTGGTGATCATTTTCACGTGCCAATTGTGAACTAAGTTTATAAATACCTAGTTGACTCGTTTCAGCTTAGTAGGAGCCATCTTCAGACTATTGAGAGAAGACAATCATTTGATTAAACCCTCATTTCCCAAATGACAACCAATGAATCATATATATTTTTCAAGCAAAGATTCTGACGTACCTACTGCAAAATATCGCCAACTAGAGTAGAAGGAAAACATGTGTGCAGTCAAACTAGTGTCAAAAACTGTTTCTCAGCATCAGATATGTTGTCTCCATCAAAATCTTTGCATACATTCTCTGTGCAGCCCACCTGGCGGGATCAGATCCTTGATCTTGTCTCTCGTCTTCTCCTCCACCCAGCTGTTGATGATTTTCCTTGACCCCTCAGAGTCCGCGAAGTTCAACTCTTGGGCTCCCGACAGGAATGACTCCTCGGCCACAGCCCTGTATTCTGATAGAATCTTGTATTTCTCCTGTGTAAATATCTTGTTTGCAATCTCCAGAGTCATGTTTTCTGTACTCTGAAATAACAATTTAAAGAATCTCATATATTTTCTCAAACTTAGGAAATATTTATCAACAGTAATCTCACTAGAGGTTTTGATTTATCTAGAGAAAATCAAAACTCGAGTGGGATTTAATTGACTATTACACGATTAGAAGAAAGTAGGCTATATAAAGATTAGAAGTAACAAAGTGTACAATAAAACATTAATTGGCTTACGAAAGTACAACTGTCTTCAAATGTATTATTGCACCATCTCAACATTACGCTAGATGGCAGTAGTGTTTTATGATGATGTTTTCTTGTTACCGGTATCAGTTGTGCCAACTATGGAATCATCATTGAACTCTGTGGACTGTTACTAGTCAAGAAGGCTTTGTTGAAGTTTCATTTTTATTAAAATATTTGCATTCCATTTCAATCATCCGGATCCCAGTAATCAACGTCACTTGACAGATTATTTTCAATAAATCTTAGTATTAAACAATCTCTGATACGTGACTATCCATAATATATAGCAGAAGCTATAACAAACATAACCTAATAATATAAACAAGTGTTAGAAAAGTTTTAATTAGGAATGATGAAATAAACAAGAAACTTTTTAATTAACGATGATGAAATAAAAAATAAACATGGATAATTTTAAAAGAAACAATTATTGAAAGTACAATTTTCAAATTTGAATGTTTTGGTGGTTCAGTTGCTGTTATATTGGACGTGTGCGTAAAAGAAGTGAACTCGTTGATGTATCCCTCAACTTATTCAGGATTTCCGAATGGTGCTCTTCATATATGACCAGTGATCTTTATTAATTCTTGTTCTTGAATGCCAAAATGCGAGTCATATTTGAAAGTGCTGTGCATCGACTGGAGTGGTTTGTAATTTTCTGTTTTTTGACGGCCAGACCAGTGCAGTTTGAAATGTTGGCAAACAAAGAAACAAATGCTAGGGTAGTGATAAAAATAAACAAAAGCTAGGGACGCGATAAAATTAAACAAATGCTAGGGACGCGATAAAATTGTGCGATAAGCGGCCATGATTGGTTGAAAGACGTCCTTTCGTACCGTTTTATTGGTCGAAAGTAGTGTGACGTAGTAAAAGTGTAATAGTCATTGAAAATATACAGTTCCCTCATTACCTGACTCATTCCGTGTTCAGTCTGGGACCATTTACTGCAATGCAGTGCAATAGAATGACACAAGAGGACAGAATCCAATTACCAGCAATCTACTGGGATACAAGAAATAATCACATCTAATGAACGTCATTGGAATAAAAAAACACTTTTATAAAGCATGATTATGAGAAGATGTAGTAGAAAATATAAGAATTGCATGGTAAAAAGTTGTTGTTGTTTTCTAATGCCAGGCATTTGACAATAAAGTCATTTGACCTCTTGCACTCCAATATTTTTCAAAGATATTATCATGACTAGCCAATGAAGCACAAATTTTGAGGTGTTCCGAATCCATTTCTTGGTTTGAGTTGCACAATGGGCAGTTAGGGGACTGATATATTCCAATTCTATGCAGGTGTTTGGCCAAACAATCATGGCCTGTTGCCAATCTAAATGCAGCTACAGACGATTTTCGTGGTAAATCGGGAATTAACTGTGAATTTTGATGCAGAGAGTTCCATTTTTCCCCTTGGGATTGAGTTATCAAATTTTGTTTGTTGAAGTCCAAGTATGTAGATTTAATAAATCTTGTCACAGAGTAATATGTAGATTTAGTAAGAGGTCTGTAAGTAGCAGTGCTGCCCTTCTTTGCTAAAGCATCCGCATTCTCGTTTCCCAGGATTCCACAATGGGATGGTGTCCATTGGAATACAATTGTTTTATTGAGTGATATTAATTGAGAGAGCATTTTAGTTATTTCTGCTGTTTGAGGTGAAGGCGTGTGTTTAGAGACGATTGATAGAATAGCTGCTTTGGAGTCTGACAATATAACTGCATTCTTAAATTTATTGATGTGGCATAGAAGATTCCTGAGACATTCACTTATTGCAATGATTTCACCATCAAAACTTGTTGTTCCATATCCAAGAGATCTATAAAGTGAGAAGAGACAGCACGTAACACCTGCACCGGCACATTGTTCTCTGGAGATCAAGGATCCGTCGGTGTATAAATGAAGCCAGTTTTGTGGAGGGTACCTAATATTAATTGTCTCTAAAGACAATTGTTTCAGTATTTCAGTGTTTACTTCTGATTTCAGTATTTCTTCTGTTAAATTTAGATTATATTCTATATTTAATAGAGTTAAAGGGTTTGGTTTAATTTGTAGGTTTTCTTTTAAATTCGGGATATTGATTTTCTGTTTTAATTCTTGAACAATGGATATGAAACATTTTTGAGTTTTCAATCTACAGAGAGGACTGTATGAATGCCAATTGTTTCCTGGTAATCTGATAAGTTCTTCATATTGAATCAGTGCTTTTTCTTCTGTTGTCATTTTGATGCTGTTAATATTAG
The DNA here is from genome assembly GCA_025594305.2 of Periplaneta americana. Classification (NCBI taxonomy): domain Eukaryota; kingdom Metazoa; phylum Arthropoda; class Insecta; order Blattodea; family Blattidae; genus Periplaneta; species Periplaneta americana. The sequence goes on along the minus strand of JAJSOF020000023.1, from coordinate 1,846,808 downwards.
TGAGGATGGTAAAAAGTAAAGCTATGTTTAAGGAGAGTACAGACTGCACTTTTCCCACTGCTGTTAACGAATGAGTTCGCACCCTTTCGAAGATTGGTTCTATCTTTGTCTTCAGCTGGAAAAATGGGCGAATTCTTACGAGTCACTACAAACAGCTCCATTTTTTCACTTGAAGACGAATACACAGCCATTGTTCAAACCATTGTGAATTACTTATTCAAGAACAGCAACAGTATTTCTTCTTAAAAACGCACCATTGCTTGCTTCCTCCTGTAGATGAAAGCTACGATTTACGAATTAATGTCAAAATTCTGTGCAATGAAGAAACTTAAAACTAATACAAAGGTTAAGTGTTCGCATAGGCTTGTTCTGAGTGAGGAAGAATTGCGTCGAGAAAAGAGCATGATTAGAAGGTACTCCGTGAAAGAATATATTTGCACAACTTATTGCGTCTGAAGCAATAAAATCAGGATTCAAAAACTCCAGTAAATGTACCAGCATGATGAACTGGAATAAATGTTCCCAACAATCACTGTATGTGTGCAGTTATTTCAGATGCTGGCAGTATTAGAACATACATTTTTGGAAGTATTTGTCGAATACAAGGGGGGAGAGCCATTAATCCTTCCCATTGAAGGCTTTAAGGAACCAACCTGGGCAAATACCCAATGTCCCATCCCTACCTTCCCGAGGTGCAGCTGTTAGTAAGCATAATTTTACAAGCTGAACTAAAGGGATGGGCTACTCATCCATTAGCACTGGTCAGCTTGATGAGTTAATGACCGAATTTGGTATAATTTTCCTCTATTCAATACCTAATTCTCTTTTTACCCTTTCCTATCCAGTCCTCTGATTGAACTCTTACTTTCTTCGACCCTGACAGTATTAGAGCATTCGAGGCCTAGGGGTTCATTTCACTTTCCTTCCTACCCTTCCTATTTTTCTGTTCCTAGTGCTGACCTGCTATGGCACTAAAATCGTTCTCCAGTGGCCTAAGGAGGGAAAGCTGGTGATCAACAAGATCTCCCAACTAGGTCCAGTGGACCCGTCAACCAACAGCAGGTGTGGTCCTCCAGACATTCTGGGGGTTGTGTGTGAATGAAGTAGCCACCAAAACGTTAAAATATGGTGTTCACTTAAATCGGCTACAACTTGCCATTTAAGTATTCCTCTGTGAAAAGATTGATTAAATCTACATACTTAGACTTCAACAAACAAAACTTGATAACACAATCTCAAGGGACAAAATGGAACTCTCTGCATCATAATCCACAGTTGATTCCCGATTTACCACGAAAATCGTCTGTAGCTGCATTTAGATTGGCAACAGGCCATGATTGTTTGGCCAAACACCTGCATAGAATTGGAATATATCAGTCCCCTAACTGCCCATTGTGCAACTCAAACCAAGAAATGGATTTAGAACATCTCAAAATCTGTGCTTCAGTGGCTGGCCATGACAATATCTTTGAAAAATATTGGAGTGCAAGAGGTCAAATGACTTTATTGTCAAATACCTGGCATTAGAAAACAACAACATTTTTGGAAGTTTTATTAAACCGTACATTGGTGGAAATGAAATACATGTTTTATACTGAAATGACCTGGCTTTGTCTCAGGCAGAACAATTCATATGTAGAAACCCACAAGTCTTTAACATGCAGTGTTTCACTAGGTGCAGGCATCACTTCGATAGTCGGTGGCACTCTAATTACCAAGGTGACATTTACTTGCAATTCCCTAGCATCACGGTTTAACATGTACACAAATATTTAAATAATTGATTAAATGGCGATCTTACTCGTGTTAATTATGTAAGCATGTGCGGCTTACAGCTGTTTCGGTGCTACTTGACACCATCCTCAGAGCCTACTACATCTCGACGCTATCTCAACTTCGCTGCCTGTTGTGTGGGTGCATTTGTGTGATGAAGAGTTGTGTCAAATAGTGTATGTGTTCTGAAATTGATCTGTGTTTAGAATTTGATCGGGGTGTGTTTTAGTGTGTCTGTATATTTCATATTGTTCTAGTGTGTTGAGTTTTTGGTTTTTGGGTTGTATGTGTAGGATTTCATGTCTGTATTTATGTTACTGTATGTGTGGTTAGCATTAGTTATGTGTTCGGCATATGTAGATGTATTGTGTCCTCTGGTTATAGCTTTAATGTGTGCTTTGTATCGAGTTTTGAATGATCTGCCTGTCTGTCCAATGTAGAAACTGTCGCAACTATTGCATGTGAGTTTGTATACGCCTGTGTGGTTGTATTTATTTGTTGTAGTTATTTGTAGTGTGTTTTCTGTTCTGTATGCTATGTTGCATTTCTGTTTTCTGAATGAGGATGCGATCTTGTGTGTGTTTTTGTTTTCGTATGTTAGTGTGATGTATTTCTTATGTTCTTGTGTTTGTGTTGTGTTTTGTGTTTGTTGAGTTTTTGTTTTGTCTTCCTGATGATGTTATCACGAGTAAGATCGCCATTTAATCAATTATTTATATTCAAGTGTTAAAAGTAGTGTACGAAAGATTCAACATGGACAAATATTTAAGTTAGTAGAGCCAAAAGTTTCTTTTTAAGCTGAACTATAATTAGGCCTATTTAACTGAAAATTGTAACACTGATCAGCTATGTCCATTACCAATTGAGGGGCGTTTTCACAAAACTCGTTATCTACATTTTTTTAGATTTTGAGGTTTTAGCGTATCCTTATGTTTCTGGATCAGGAGAATGCAATGGTGCTATCAGAATTAAGCTAAAGTTGGTCAGTATATCAGTAAATTGATCTTGAAATAAAAGAGATTTTTCAAAACTCGGTATCTACAGTTGTGTATTTTAGAAAAGAGTTCTCTTGAAAAAAAGAAGATTTTGTAGATAGAGTTTTGTGAAAACGCCCCTCAATTACATATCTATAAAATACAGCACGCAACTGCTTGTCTCTGCCCGCTCTTCCAGTCAAACATTTTACCTTCAAGGAGCCCATCAGAGCTTTGAAGTTTGCCTTCACGTCTTCCCCATCTTCAGGCAAGTGGACACTCTGCTTTATCTGCTGAGCTGTGTTGCCCCTGGCCCCCATGTAAGCCAGAGCCATCACGACCTCCAGGCTCACAGGCGAGATGAACACGTTGCCTTCCTTGCTGCACACCGCCTGCACTCGCAACACACAGCTTGTCATCATTCATTTAGTTGTGAATTACTGCAAATCTACATTCAGTTTTGCTGGGAGTTATGGCAAATTTAAAAGTCTATCTATATATATAATTTGAACTGGTAATGGAAATTACGGGAAAACGGCTGAATGGATTTTAATAAATGACCCCTCATTTTGAAGCTTGGAACTCAAAGTTTTTCAGAAAAATAGTAGTTTTCAGTGAAATGTCAATTTTTCAACATAATTTTCCTATTTTCCAAAATCCATCTGTCGTCAGTTTTGAGAACTAGCTAAACTAGTTAATTGCATTTCAGAATAAAACAAAACACACACTACAGTAAACAATATTACACGAAGGCCATGATCTGCAAGAATACTGACATATTTAGAGCTCAAATTAAATTCGTTATTAAAAACTTAACTTACTAAAAATAATTTACAGGTGTGATTCTGTGGTGTGTAATTTTTTGGGTACAGCTGTGTATTGGATATTAAAAACTACAAAACTTGAGGTGGTTTGATGACATTATTACCATTAGAAATGAAATATTATTGTAGTTAATGCCATGATGTGACTATTTTTCATTAATTATACATATTAATGCTATATTGATGACATGAAAGTGAAACGTTTTGGAGTTATATAAGTAGATGTAGAGAATAACTTAAACTAGATTTTGATTTCTATATTTTACTGAGTGGCGGCTATATAATATATAGTATATGTTACTGAAAGCTATAAAACTTACGTAAGATAATAATATTAGTAAAAATCAAATTTTTTATAGTTATTAATCAAGTGGGGTTGGGTCTTTTTCATATATTTAATGGCGGTGTGGTGTAGATATTTATATGCGTGGTTCCCTTCAGTATTGGCTCGAGAGAGAGTATCTTTCATTATTATGGAAGCAAATAACTTTCAGAATGTCTGGTATTCTTCATTGAAAATAAATCTGAAAAATGTTTATTTGAACTTAGTTTGCAGCATTTGCTGCACAAGCCACCAGTATACTTTGAAGACCATGAGTCACAAAAATGTGACAAGTTTAGTTGTTACAGTTTTACAGTTACAATTGTTACAGTTTTACTAAGTACAAAGTATGTTGTGGGTAGCAAAAAATCAACCAATCATATTAATCATTGCAACAGAGTTTACCATTATATCAGTTTTTGTTGTACGAAGGTTTGACTGTATAATGACACCACAGTCTACTATATACAGTCGCGAAGCTTGAGGTGATTTTTTGCAAATCTCATGATAAAGCGCTCCAAGCGGTTAGCAATTAGAAACAATAGACTGTCCACGGTCGACTTTGGACTGTGTCATATTTCCATCGCGTGCTAGCTCGTTGCGTATTTCACATTGATGCTTGTGAAATGTTCGTTATTGGTTGTAATGAAAATGTTAATGGCTAAAATACAATAATTGGAATAATTATATTTTACTAGAGACGTAGAAAAATTAAGTTTGTTTTAATGAAATTTATTGATCACGTTTTATTTTCAATTCTGGTGGGATTATTATTGCTTAGGCCTACTTTTTTTTTTTCAAAGGATGTTTTTTATTATAGCTGTTAATTTTGTTGTTATTTTTATTTGTTACTTTACTAGAGACGTAGAAAAAGTCTGTTACAATCAAATTTATTGATCACGTTTTATTTCCAATTCTGGTGTGATTATTATTGCTTAACCTCATCCCACTTTGTTAACTACGTAAGCCTACACTACAAGTACCGGTACACGTAAGTTACTCCATTAATTCATATTTCCATTATTATTGCTGTAAAGGGAAATGCAAATTAATATTTATTGGTTTCATAGTTAATTATCGCTATAATCTTGAATGAGTGATGCGATTATATTAAACTTCAGTTCGTTTTGCACAAACAAAAATAATATTAACCTATTTCTTGCAGGTATCTTCGAGTTTATGGTGGAATTTAATATACTTCATTAAAATAATAAATTAACTTCATGCATTTAATATTTCAATAATGGAAGGAAGGTGTTAATTTTGCCAAAAGCACACAACGAAAGTGTAACATATTTTGTCGTCTGCTAGGAGAGAGATCTGTGATGATGAGGCGATAGTAGCGATCCTAGTGGTGGGCAACTACCCATGTTTGCATTTTTACTACATATTGAGCTTTGCGACTGTATATAGTAGACTGTGATGACACTGTCATAAATATTATATTATTGATACTATTTTTACGGTTTTTTTTATTTCCAGTTCACAGCCTATTTATAAACAAATTTAAATGAATAAATGCATGCATATTTTTTAAAGTTTTTAGTTTTTAGTGCATAAATATCAGCTGTTTAGTTATGACACCCCAACTCAGCCTGCTTAGAGTTGTTCCAGTGTCCCCCATGCTGTGGACTGTGCTGTTCCTCGTCACTTACCCTGTACAGCTCGTTGGCGAACTCCATATTTCCTGGACGGGCTTTTGTCACTGCCTTATTTGCAGACATTGTGGCCAGCGTTATACCAAACACCAAACAAGACACGAACAAAACTGCAAGACAATATAGAGACAAGCATTTTAATGCGTTATGTTCTAGGCTCATACAAGATAACAAACTTGATAAAAAAATTCGAGGCCTAGGGGTTCATTTCACTTTCCTTCCTACCCTTCCTACTTTTCTATTCCTAGTGCTGACCTGCTATGGCACTAAAATCGTCCTCCAGTGGCTTAAGGAGGGGAAGCTGGTGATCAACAAGATCTCCCAACTAGGTCCAGTGGACCCGTCGACCAACAGCAGGTGTGGTCCTCCAGACATTCTGGGGGTTGTGTGTGAATGAAGTAGCCACCAAAACGTTAAAATATGGTATTCACTTAAATCGGCTACAACTTGCCATTTTCACTCCAATATGAAATGAGTACCATTAAAGTAAAATTATCCGGAGGTAAAATAGTCCCCCAATCGGATCTCCAGGCGGGGACTACTTTAATGGTACAGAATCAACTAAACATCTTATAATGGAATGCTGGCGGTATAACATCAGCTAAGAAGACTGAACTAGTCAATATAGTCTCAGATAATAATGTAGATATCTTCATTATTCAAGAAGCAAACCTTAATGCTGACCAATTAAAATATTTCGATTTTAAAGGTTTTAGTATGAAACTGTTACCCAAAGGTAGACAGATCAGTAGTGGAATTCTCGCAGATATATCAAAGAAATTAATTACAAATTTTCAAATCGTAAAAGAAATGGATAATCAAGACAAATTAGAACTAATAAGAATCGAAGTATGGAAAAATCAACAACATTTCAAAATTTACAGTGCCTATAACCCACCTAATAATCCAGAAATGGATTCAGAACATCTCAAAATCTGTGCATCAGTGGCTAACCATGACAATATTTTTGAAAAATATTGGAGTGCAAGAGGTCAAATGACTTTATTGTCAAATGCCTGGCATTAGAAAACAACAACTTCATAAAAAAATGTGTTTGTACTGATCAAAGGCTCCGCTTTATCGAATCTAAAACTGAACCCAGAACATATTACCTAACAAAGAAATTATTCACTTTCGGAATCATCTATGTTGATGAAGCTCTTCTGGAAGAAAATTTGTAAGTACTGTAAAATGAACTGGTCCTATCATAAGGAAACTGTACAATGCATTGCTCGAAGGTTCTACAGTAATTGAAGCGGAAGTTGAAGTATTCCACATTTTCCTTCATATATTTATTTAGTTTCTTTCCACTTCCGTCAGATATCCACTCTAGCCCAGGGCAAAGCAGCGAGACCAGTTATGGGGAGATTCTGAATTTGATATCAGTCCAGATTGTCTTTTAACTGTCATTCTATATTTAGATTTGTAGCTAATTTATTAACTGACATAGTTCTTATATGTTTCAATAATAAAAGAGGCAATACATGGTACCATTTCTTTTTAAAGGGGGAAGTATATCTTTCACTAGTATAATTTTACTGTATTCAAACATTTCTTCCTCAGAATCTAGCTATAATAATCTATCTTCGCAGTGTATCCAGCTATTTGCTGACAACACGTGTTCCACTATGTTTCACTATGAATTTCCTCTTTTTACAAATGATGGGTAAAAAGCGCGATGCTATAAGTTCTTCAGACATAAAACTGACCTGCTTAATATATACATTATCTGGATGGAAATATTCTCATGGGAGCAGATGAAAGTTTTTTTTTTTCTTCCACCACGTTAATAATGTCGAAACAAGTGCTTATACAAATATTGGCCAATCGAGCGCATTACGAGAGCCATCAAGAAAGTAAATTTGCCTGGAGCCGTTTACAGAAATAAAACACAATTTCTCAATAGTTGAGCAGTTTGGACTTTTCCATTGCTGTCAAAAAATATAATATATATACATATATATATATATATATATACTGTGAGGATTGTTACAAACAGCTAGCCCGTCTAACTGATTAACTTTTGTATTCCTGAGTCGTAGAAGTCGCCGCCTGGGATCTACACCTCTCTGTTGAGTCCACAGTGTGACAAACATCTCAATTCTGGTGGGGAATATGTTGAAAATTATCTCGACAATTGCTGTATCTGTTCTAATAAATCTTTCCATAAAATTGTGTTTTCTTTCTGTTGAAAGCTATATTGATTAATAAGGTGAACTTTAATCACACTTGTGTAAATTTTTACAAAATGTTGTGTGGTAAAGTGGACTTATTGAAGAAGATTCATTTATAAGCAAAATATCAATGAGGAATGACTCCTGCACTAATAATTCTACAGAATTGTTTAGCTGGAGTGAATTCAGTGATACTATATGATGTAAGTTACACATTATTTATTTATTTATTATTAGTTTCAAAACCTTCGTATTTGTGACGAAACAATTTTAAGTATCCTCTTTTGTCTCTTGTTTCATTGAGAAAAAATTTAAAATGTCCCGTTTTCTTGTTTAAAAATATGATCACCTTACTTTGTAGGTCACTAATGTTTTTTTTTATTTATTTTATTGGGTTATTTTACGACGCTGTTTCAACATCTAGGTTATTTAGCGCCTGAATGAAATGAAGGTGATAACGCTGGTGAAATGAGTCTGGGGTCCAGCACCGAAAGTTACCCAGCATTTGCTCGTATTGGGTTGAGGGAAAACCCCGGAAAAAACCTCAACCAGGTAACTTGCCCCGACCGGGATTCGAACCCGGGCCACCTGGTTTCGCGGCCAGACGCACTGACCGTTACTCCACAGGTGTGGACAGGTCACTAATGTTGAAGTAATATACATTCCCAGTATACTTCTGCTTAATCAGTGTTGGCCATATACCGTAAACCGGGGTAAAGAGGATCACATGTGGTAAAGTGGATCATCTGTGTATTGTTAGATAAGTAAGCGTGGCATTTATAGAAGAAAGGTTTTCTTTGCATGTGTCATCCATGTGGCGCTGACTTATCTAAGCAATACACATATGATCCACTTTACCACACGTGATCCTCTTTACCCCAGTTTACAGTACATAATCATTTTTTTTTTTTTTACTGTTGCGTGACATGAAAGCAGATAATAAAATGAAATATAATCATATAGACCTACATAATACGATGGATAGGTATCGCAATCCAATCTATTCTGAAGATGGACTGCTGCTTTCGAACATGACATCACACAGTTACAGATCATTAGCAGGATTATAGGGGGAATAAAATAATTTGATGTTTTCGGGCTTATTAGAATCCCTTTCAATCACATATGTAATTAAAGTACGTATACTCATGATCGATTAATCAATGTATGATATTCCTGTTGCCAACGCATGAAAAGTAAAGGAAGATAGTGGTGCATCTTCAGAGTTTTCATTAAGTACTTTGAGTTTTAAATTATTTGGTCCAGGGTGCATTCATTTGTAGATATGGAAGGCACTCCAAAAGCCTAATAACGAAATGTGACCCGTCACTGATACTCGACCTTACAAAAACTCGCTTTAAAAAACCTTCTACTGCAATTGTACCCATGTTACCTTATGACCTAGATGATATATACAACAGATTTTTCATCCCTATGTTAAAATTGGTAGCATTATGAAGAGAACAACCACCAGGATTGCCACCTATCTGCCGTAAACGAACACAAGATGGCAGTACAGTTGCTAATGCAATTCAAATGGGAGTTATGACGTGACTCCTTATGTAACAACTAGATGGCAGCATAGCAAACCTGACAAAAAGTTATCATCAAAGTCTATAAGGCCGAGCAATCTGGGTATAGGTATATGATCTAGGGTTATGACAACAGATTTCACTGAAACCATAAGCTTTAAGCTGCACTGTTCACCATGTATTGGCTCCCACGTATCCCAAAGTGGCTATACAGACTATTTAAATATTTCACATTTTCTAATAGTTTTCAAGTTTTCTTCCTCATCTAAAATAATGCTTATGGTCCTTATATTGTGTTCGATGCAATAATAGTGACATATTTTTATGTATTTCGGTGTCTTGCTTAGGACTCCGCCACCCATCGCATGACATATCCTGGTATAAAATAAGATGGGCGAACATTATCGGCTATAGCCTTTTATTGACAAGGGTATTCCAAGCATCAACGATAACTGAAGATCATTTCAGAATTTGCGTTCTCTGTCTACCCCTCCTTCCAGTGATTTAGTTGAACAAACCTTATCAAATTAGCCATTGCCAGATGGACTCGTACTACGATTGAAGTTTGGCATTCTCATGTTTCTGACATGTGTACATTTTTATTTCCCGGAATAGTATTCCGGTCCATCTAAACCACTGCCCCACTCTCTCTCTATCACATATAACACACATATACACTATACGGAAACTGCCCTACAGTTCCTCTCAGACAGAATTATACACAACTTTGGCTAGACTAGTGCTGAGATAGTTCCCTTCGTACTCTGCTCTGCCAGGTTAAATAAACCATTATTATTATTATTATAAAACTCAGGCTTAAGTGAGGGCAGCAATGAACCTGCGGGTTTCTTAAAAGTCATTTGTAAATAAGTATGTATTATAACACCAGTGGTGGCATAGTGGCATACACCTCTGAAACCTGGACTTTTACTAGGTCTGATGAAGGAAGACTGGGTATATTTCAGACAAGAATTCTTAGATGCGTTTTCGGAGTTGTGGAAGGTCAATGGGCATACTGAATTGCAGTACCAGTTGTACAAAGGGCCAGATATAGTGAAGTTCATTAAACTTAATAGACCATGGGCAAGGCACATAATACAAATGAATAATAACAGAATAATTACAATGAGAATTTTTAAAACAAAACCAGAGGGCAAGAGAGGAGTTGGAAGGCCTAAATTGAGAAAGGAGGACAATATCTGCCAAGACGTTGGGCTATCGAGCCATTGATGATTATTATAAGCCTACACCTTGCATATGGGAAAAGCCACAATATTTGTGTGTTACGTAGGGACATTTTGCAATACATTTCCTTGAACTGGAATATAATTTATAGTTTTTAAAAATATAGACTTATATATAATTCAACAAAGTGCTTTTCCTTACTTTATATCAAAGCCAGGAATCCAAAATCTCATTTTAATGCAAAAAAAAAAAAAAAAAAAAAAAAAAAAAATTAACACCTGTTGCATATGGGACAGTAGAAAATAGCATTTATTAACTGGTTTATTTCTACTTCATTTTTATGAAATTACTTCCAGTTAAAATGCTTTCTGGTGCTCAGCATTACTTAACATGTGTTATCAGAGCAAAGATTTTCCTTTACATGTTCCAAATCACAAAAATATAATTTCTGAGAGATGTACGTTACGTATGGAACACATTAGTATTAAGTTACTCTATTCAACTTAACGTAACAGTAATAACTAAAAGATTACAAGTTTCAAATTGTGCCTTACATACCCAAATTTTGAATTTTGGATTCAATCATCTTAATTGTATCAGCTGGAAGTGCAAATATTGGCATTTATTTTATTCAGCCCTTCCACAAGCATTTCTATATTTTCATGACATGAGCACATGCATACATTGTGATCTTTACATGAAGTTTGAAATACTTCTGGTGGTCTCAGTGTTTTAAACATGGATAATCCTATTTTAAAATTATGCTCTTTTTTTAACAAACTGTATGCCTCTTGAATTTTCACGATTTAAATACGCTTTTGTATTTGTTTCTGCTTTCGACATTCAAGATTTTTCATAGAAACATAGTCCTTCTTTCCTAGTCTTATTCTGCTTATGGCCTTAACTCTGCCAGCGAAAATAAAACATTATTATTATTATTATTATTATTATTATTATTATGTCATTCATTCTGTAAAACTATATCACTTCACACTTTTATTCTTCACTTAGTCCATCACTCCGTTTCTTTCTTTCCTTCAGATCACTTAGCCTATCAAATAGAGTTTAAGGTTTTCATTAAGTATTTTTACCTTTGAAGGTGACAGATTTTGAATGGTATTGGAAAGAACATGAAGTTGTTTTGTTGAAGATTTTAGAAGATTGCGTTCAACCCACTTGATAGCCTTGCTTATTACTTGTGGTGAAATCTTTCATGTTGATGCTTATGTTACCTGAGGTTGAGCAGCTCTCTGAACTCTCTTCCTTTGTTTTTCCCGAATCATTCCAACATCAATCTCTCTCCTATTCATTTTACATCTCTTATGTATTTATATCTAATCTCAATCGCTCTCCTTTTTTTTTTCTCTCACTTTCCCGAAGCTCTGAATTTTTTTTTCCCCTATGTTTTTTCACTCTTTCTGCAACTGTCACAGGAGCCATACCAGACAAATGGATAATAATGGCACACCATGAAGAGCATTATCATACTGTAATTATACCTATATAACATTTACAATAAATTTTGTACCTAATATTTTTGCTTCTTAACCTCAAAATTATGTAACCAATATTTGTGAATAAAAAGTAACTAAACAAATAAGTGAAACAAAAACTTTTTTCACAAGTTAAATTATTTTACTGGTAATGATCAAAATCACATTAGTTCTAGCAGGTCTACTAAAATCGTATAGGCTAAGTAATGAAACTTATCTTTTTAATTATCAAGTTTTTTATGTATGGGCTACTAATTATATGTTGTTATAATGTATACCAAAGCATAATAGGGAGATGGCTTTTTCTCCATAATGCTGACAACTTGACGACCTGATAAATTCTCAAATTTTACAGAACATGTATCTCCCTAAATTTGAATTTCCTTAATAGGCTATATCAGAAAACAGTCCCATTAATAACAGATTTTAAAATAAAACTTAATGCCTATTTCATACCCCACATTTTTTGTTAATGTATTTTCAGTTACAATATAACACCATACTTTACAAAATAAATACTAAACACTTTTCTGCATTGATAACAAGGTACAAAGTTTAAAAATGTCGATTAATTTGTTACGTGTGGGACACCATCCTCATTTTTAACAGAATAAATTGGATAAATCTTGTAAATATAAGGTATGAAAGAGTTTTACGCACAGGTCTTTGAAAACATAGGTAAGTTAGAAATAGTTCAAATAAATTATTTAAATTTTAAGCCTTTTTAAACTGTCTTTCACTCATTTTGTTTGGTTTCTTCTGAACAGAAATAACTTACCGTGGCTTCACCCATATACGAATCTGTGACAACAAAGGTTTCGTTAGTTTAGGCTTTAATTATGGCCGGTATATACGATCAACTGCATCTCCACAAAAAAAAAAAATCCCTTATAAATTCAACATTTTCTCACTGAAATCACCGGAACTACCTCAGCGCTAGTTTCACCAACTTACGTTATAACAATCACTCCTTTTAATATTAATACAATAATACCATGTTGTCTATTAAAATGTTGTGCATTAGCTAAGTAAGCACGGATAAACTGGAATACGATACGAACTAATTAGAATAACTAAACAAGTCCGGTACACAAGCAATAAATTATCTACAGATCCATACAGTCGCACCGGTTCCTGTTACCTAGCGAGCTGCCAAATTCATTAATGAATGTCGGTTCCCTCCACCTCGCTTTGCGCACATGAAGCATGATCCAATACTCACAGACTGCACCACTACACTTTCACAACTGTCAGGATTCTTCTTGAACTGAAAACCCGTATTAATTCACAAGGTCTTTGGAAAAACCGCACTTTTGCGTCAATACTAACAACAATCCCAAAATGTCATTCTATTAAACCACGCCCACCAACACGTGATTACACAAGCACGCCATTTTGGATCTTGTCGCAGGTCTCCGTTACACGATAATGGCCAACGTAACAAAACAAAAAAAGTAAATACGTATCACAAATCAATTTCTTGATGGGTAAGAAAATTAAATGAGACCGATTTTTTTTTTCATTATTTATTTACTATTAGGACAGATACATGGAAAATAAAATCCAGCTAAATAAATTCAACTTACTAACTACAGCGTCAAATCATGTCAACATCGCTTAACGGTGTCTGTTCAACAGTGAAATATTATGCTTTAAAACATTTACTGCGAGATTTATATAAATTGCTGTACGACTGTTTACGATCTGGACAATGGGGAAATCCTGACAGAAAGAAAGTTAATGCAAACCAAACGACCTTGACGAACACATAATATTATGATTTATTGGTTTTATTTATATGCGTGATTCGTTAAGTCAATAGAAATAAATCCTCGGAGTTTATCTCAATGCCCATTATAACAGTTTTTGCCGGGACATTAGATGCATGGTGCTGACTGGTTAGGTTTATTATTGAAACAATATCAATGAAGAGATGCACCGGTATCCTGAATGCAGGATTGGAACCCCTGACCTTGGGCTGCACACAGCTGTAGTTTCAATACTACGTAGCTGTGGCAGGTATTTTTAAATACCCTATCGGCATCATATTATAACACTCGCAATTTTAACTAATAATTGATGTCAGTTTACAGTTTTACTGAGCTCTGGTGTTAGCCTTAAAACATTTCGTTTCGAGGATTTAATACGTATGTTTGTATTTAGCTATGCAATACCGAAGCTATATTTCACAGGTCGTCCATCCTTACCCTTCTGAGAAATATCCAAGACACCCAAATCCTGTGGAACGGAAATACTGTACTGCCTTTCACTGCACTTGTGTAACGAAGTGCATTCCTACAAGCACCGTTTACAGTTCAACCGGAGTCACTGAGTCCCACACAGTGTCAATTTGGTGTTCGGTAAAGTCCTTCATAGATAATCACACGTGTTATCTTTCCCCTCAAGAGATACGAACTACAATTTCTTGTGTGTATTCAGCGACGTATTTAAAAGCATGTCCGATTTAATTTACAGTACCTACATACAGAGCTTCGATTATTATTAGACACATACTGACATTTACGGTGCACAGAAGACTGTGTGTGGGACGTGTTCTTTGCTTTCCCCTGCCGTTCTTATTCCACTATTGCTCCACTACTCCCATATGAACCATATCATAGCAATGCAGATCTCGTACCAGTGTCAAACACGATCTTCTTGGTTCTGTCCTTTGGTGGATCATTGAATTCCATACCTGCGTGCACACTGTCGAGTGAAATGAGAGAAGCTGGTTTTACTGACCGATAAGGTGTGAGATCGTGCGGGTGTAACATTCTTTCCACGTCACCACGAGTGGAAATTTATTTAACGATAATTCCCCGCTAACATTTTTCAACGAATCATTAAGCTTATTGATGTTCAATTGACCAATAACAATCGAGCTACTATAATGATAATTTTATACTGCTCAAATCTAATACGTATTAGTTTTTATTTTTTTCAAATGAGTTCAACTGTTTTATTCCAACAAGAGAAAATGCTAGCAATAGAACGCTTACATCGATCACACAATGTCAACATGGAATTTTCATTAATTTTATTATCAATAAAATTGTACGCTACCAATATTCTGTACATAGGCCCTATATTAGAGTGTAAACGATATAAACTGTCAAAAATACCGATGGTCGAGCGTAAATAACCGAAGAAATAAGTCATATTATTTTTCTGTAACTGTCATGGCTTTTCCCAGAAACAAATGAATCGGTCGGAGCTAAAAGGAATTAAGTCAAAATATGCAGTTTTGGGTTATGCAACAATTTGAACAACGGATGTCATGCGCATCGAACGGTGGAAGAAGGAACTAAGACTTTTAAATATTCTTTTGTCTTCTATAACATAAAAATATAATATTTGTGTTATTATTGGAATGTTTTTTGCTTCTCCTGAAAGTTTGTGAAAAGTGACTTAATTCCTTTTAGCTCCGACTGATTCAAATGTATTTTGTGAGTCTAACGTTTTTGGAAAAGAGAATAGACAGTCGTTATTAAGGCTATTTTGCCCGGTATGTACAGTACGCTGAAGCAGTCGTTTGTTGCTCTGTTGTGTATTGCTATGTCTTGGGTGCAAGATTATTGGCAATAATATTTACCTTCAGTCGAAATTTAAACAAATAATTAAACAATTATCAATCTTAAAAACATCGTTTTACAAACTAAAAATAAAATTATAAGATATAATGAAGTTTCGCTGGATATTTGTTCAGCAGACAGATAATAGCTACGGTGCACATGTGTTGTTCATTCGATATTTCATTATCCATAAGCTTATCAAACGTAAGTTGTCTAATCTTCGATGGTCGTCAATACGGACTCCAAAACAGCGCCAGTGTCACGTCTGCTTTACCATAACATTAATATTGATTAAGAAACAAGTGCTAAGGGATGTTATGTTCTGAGGACTTCACCTGATCTAATCTAAATTGTCACAACACTATTAGTGGGGCTGATGCATGCCTACTATTTTAAAATATAATGGACTCACCTCACCGGCCCTGTGAAGAATGCAAAAGGAATGCATCAACACTGTTACTCCAAAGCTACTTGAAGCCATGCCCCTAGCTATAAGCTTCCGAACTGACAACGTATACCATACAAGCTTCGTAAAAACATTAACGAATCACTATACATGTATTAACCCCTGCAGGTAGCTGAATGGTCAGACCTTTAGCCTGTCAACACCTCTTATCAGTTCCAATACATCCCCACTACCAGCTTCCCCTGTGATGTTCCCCTCCGGCAAGGGCCGGTGAGGTGAGTCCCACACTGTAATTACTGTTGGTTGAGGGAAACATTAATAATATGGTAGCATATGATCCATGATTCCCTCAGTCTGTCACCCACACCCGTAGTGTGAACTTCTACGTTGTAATTAAAGTCTCTGTGATTGTTTCTATTAGAACCGTACTTCAACATTCATAATATACTGAATCACTTCTACTTAAACGGTACAATGTATTCTTAGTCATATGTCTTAATAAAATTATGGGATTACCTACTAATAACGTCTTTCATTTGCAATCAAGAAAGCGAAAGTTCGTCTTATTTGGACAGGTGGTATAATTCGTAACACGATAGGAACACAACTTATCCGGAACACTTCAAACACAGAATTTACTTTTCCATTATACAATGTAGAGAGAAAATACGGAATACCGCAAAAAATCGAGGATATCTGCCCGTATTTCCATTAAATTTAAATATTGACAGTCATGAATAATTATAATTATATGAAATATTACAATAAACGAACTGGTATTTGCTGTTAATTTGTGCAACATCAATTTCATACATGTAAAGTTCCAGAAAAAAATGGCCCGAATCTTGATGGAAATCCGCCTATATGTAGGCAAAATGCTTCGCACGACTCTCCAATCTTATATAGATACGTGCGCTTTTGTTCACTGCACATGGACAATACGTTGCATCTCAAACTCGGTAAAAATTACACGGGTTATTATTTTTTTTCTAGAACTGTACGATAATTTCACAAATGAAAACATATCCCACATTAAGTACATGAAAATCGTACGCACTTATTAGAATAAAATTATTATTATTATTATTATTATTATTATTATTATTATTATTATTATTATTATTATTACTAGGCCTATTACTTGGAGACGTTCGCGCTAAAATAAAACTTAATACCAGAATAGGTCACAGGTCCTGATCTTATTTCTGCATTATTATTATTATTATTATTATTATTATTATTATTATTATTATTATTATTACAAAGAGAAACGCAGAGGTTAGTAGACCACAACTATGTAGCAAGCAACTTTAATTAAAAAAATGTTATGTTTTATTTAACGACGCTCGCAACTGCAGAGGTTATATCAGCGTCGCCGGATGTGCCGGAATTTTGTCCCGCAGGAGTTCTTTTACATGCCAGTAAATCTACTGACATGAGCCTGTCGCATTTAAGCACACTTAAATGCCATCGACCTGGCCCGGGATCGAACCCGCAACCTTGGGCATAGAAGGCCAGCGCTATACCAACGTGCCAACCAGGTCGACAACTTTAATTATAGCAATGAATAATAATAATTTAGGTTCAGGCAAAACGAAATACAGCAAAATGTTGGACGTACCTTTCAGCGCTGAGAGATGTTCCAGCTTTCCAGCCGCTCTTTTGCTCCGGCAATAATATATAGCCACGGCCTCGGAGAATGACTCATTTACGTGGTGCTGTGAGTTATACGCACGCGCAGCGCGAGGTTACGCAATATGGGATAACGCCTCCAACTGCAGAGGGAGGGAGTTTCACGTCCGAAGAAATTTCTGGGTAGTCTATAGGACATGCTATTTAACATTGCAATAAGAAAGCAATTTATAAAAACAAGGAAGAAATAACAAACAGTAGGTCACGTTTAGAAATTAGCAGGCTTTGACAATTTACAGAACAAGAGAACATCAGGTTTTGAATCAGTAATCATAAAATACGTAACAATGGAATCAAATATCGTGACGCAATTATTTTTCTTGACTTGGAAACGATCTCACACCTCATTTTGTTGCTGCGCTCTAGTTCTTTCTCGAATGTGACAATACTCCTAAAATGAAGGTTTAGCATCATAGTAGGCTATGTACTACAGCCAAGGGCGAACCGACGGGGGGGGGGGTGTCCATCGGGTCCGGACCCCTCTAAAGTGATGAGTTGTAACATTTTAACTGAGTTTTTAAGCACTGATAGCATAGAATTCTGTTATTTACAATTTCACCGAAATGATTCACGTACGTACATGTACATAACACTTTTGATTTGACATCCATTGTGACATCACAGTTTCTCCACAAGATGTTGAGTTGTTAAACTAAAGAAAAAGCCAAGAAGACTGCACTTTGCTTTGTAAAAAAAGGGGTGAGGGGAGAGGGTGTGAGTGGGAGAGGGAGAGGGAGGGAGGGGGAGAGAGAGAGAGAGTGTATGTGTGTGTGTGTGTGTGTGTGCGCCATTGACTACAGCCAATTTATAAGTAATTGTAAGCCGAAAAATATTTTAATTGGAGCCACGATGTGCTCGCGTCCATTCCAAGAATTCTGTTCCTTTCTGCACCATGTCATTATTGAGTTCAGATTATTTTTTTCTCAAGGGGTAAAATAAAGTCGAGCGAAGGGGTGGAGTCACAGTCTAGTATATAAAGTCGCGAAGCTCAATACGTAATAAATATGCCAACATTAGATAGTTGCTCACCACTAGGGTCGCTAATATCGCCTCATTACGGGCAATGCAAAATAGAACCGTCACAGTCTATTGTTTCTAGCACCCTCAAAACTCAAGCTTCGTGACTGTATATAGTAGACTGTGGTGGAGTCCTGAAAACGTACAAGGTAAATCCAACCTATCTGAGGTTTCCGAGGAGAATAACGGCTAAGGAAACGAGATATGTACATAGCCTACATGAATCAACAGCAGGAAACGTAATGAAGATATAATGGCAGAACTTTCAGTTGAACCAGTTCCGCAATGTGTACAATATCAGTGAATCATCTACGATACGATGTAAAATTGTAAATTATGCGATCCCACAGAATATCAAGAGCCATGTTCCACTATCAGCCACACGGGAAGAGAAGACAGTCGTTCGAAGAAACGATGACGTGAAAATTCCTCTTTAACAGGCCATGTGGCGGATGGCCTAATACTGGTTCTGGAAGGTGATGAAATCGAAACTATTGGAAAACAAAGTAAGCTAATGACCTATAATATTTCGCAAATCTATTGAGGAGTACCCTCTACGATCCAGATTGCTATTTCTTACCGTAGTCTATTACAGCGGTACCCAACCTGTGATCCGCGAGATGAGTCTGTTTTTTTCAAACGGTATTTTAACGAGGCTTAACTTTATCACGTTCTCTGATTTTTATCAGCTTCCTGGAATATTTATTTTTTGTTTATCTCATACTTTTGAGACGCAGGGTTTAACAGAAATGAATTCACATAAGCACTCCTCTTGGCTTGCAAGTTTTTGTATCTACACGATACTTTTATTTTCTTTAAATTCTAATCTTCAGGGCCCCCTTTAACTGTGTTCACTGTTCAGGATAAGACTGAAACAACGATAAAGGAATTGAATTTGTGGTCTGGCTGAGTTATCAATCCAGAATTCTATTCATTTCCCACTGCCAGTAACTTTCTAGCAACACACGATGATGAACTCTCGTCCGGTATCTGTGGACGTATAAAAATATTCATTGGTTGACATTAAAATTAAAGGAATATTATCCTGTACGCAATGGAAAAAACAGTTGTACGAAAAATCTCTTCTCGCTGACAACCTAACGTTTGCCCATCAAAATGAAGAGGGGCTGTTCTCTGGAACAAGAACTTCACCGCAAAATCTTGAATCTAAGATACAGAGCACCAAACATTTTAGATCTGGTATAACAGCATTGCGCAGAACTATATACAAATGTTTCTAGAGGGAGCTGTGTTTGTTGGAGGAAACTAATATTTTGTCAGGTGGGAGATGTGTCGTTAAGGATTCAAAATATGCTGGAAACGGAAAACCGACGTAACCTACTGTACGTTAATTTGTAATTCCAGAGAACGCCTCAAAATTATTAGAATTATCATCTTCTGATTCGAGCTCAAAAATCTACAACGTCTCGATTGCATGCGCCACCCACAAATCCCGACGTTTCCCGAATTGCAATACAACACTTCATGTCATTTGCCTTAGCAAACTTGTGTAAGTGTAGACTTTCTGCTCAGTCTTCCTGAAGAACAAATATAGAAGCAAACTTACTGTTGAGAAAGATTTGCGACTTACGTTGTCTACAACTGAGCCAGACTTCGCGAAGCAACATCAACCACCCCACTGACAACCTTGTGATAAGTCTAAAAAGAAGTTGGTTTCATTTTTCACACCAAAACCATGATATAATGTAAAAAGAAACTTTGTATTTCTGTATTTTCACAGATTATATTCAAAAGCTAGAACTGAAATTTAATATCGCTGTCAATTTATTATGCTGAAAGTTAGAATTTATAAAACAGTTATATTACCGGTTGTTCTTTATGGTTCTGAAACTTGGACTCTCACTTTGACAGAGGAACATAGGTTAAGGGTGTTTGAAAATAAGGTGCTTAGGAAAATATTTGGGGCTAAGAGGGATGAAGTTACAGGAGAATGGAGAAAGTTACACAGCGCAGAACTGCACGCATTGTATTCTTCACCTGACATAATTAGAAACATTAAATCCAGACGTTTAAGATGGGCATGGCATGTAGCACGTATGGGCGAATCCATAAATGCATATAGAGTGTTAGTTGGGAGGCCGGAGGGAAAAAGACCTTTAGGGAGGCCGAAACGTAGATGGGAAGATAATATTAAAATGGATTTGAGGGAGGTAGGATATGATGATAGAGACTGGATTAATCTTGATCAGGATCGGGACCAATGGCGGGCTTATGTGAGGGCGGCAATGAACCTTCGGGTTTCTTAAAAGCCAGTAAGTAAGTAAGTAAGTAAGTAAGTCAATTTATTAAGAATGTTCAATTCACTATATTATGCAAATATTTAATGAGTAGAACACGGTTACCAGCCTAAATTATACTTACTTACTTACAAATGGCTTTTAAGGAACCCGAAGGTTCATTGCCGCCCTCACATAAGCCCGCCATTGGTCCCTATCCTGAGCAAGATTAATCCAGTCTCTATCATCATATCCCACCTCCCTCAACTCCATTTTAATATTATCTTCCCATCTACGTCTCGGCCTCCCTAAAGGTCTTCTTCCCTCCGGTCTCCCAACTAACACTCTATATGCATTTATGGATTCGCCCATACGTGCTACATGCCATGTCCATCTTAAACGTCTGGATTTAATGTTTCTAATTATGTCAGGTGAAGAATACAATGCGTGCAGTTCTGCGCTGTGTAACTTTCTCCATTCTCCTGTAACTTCATCCCTCTTAGCCCCAAATATTTTCCTAAGCACCTTATTCTCAAACACCCTTAACTTCTGTTCCTCTCTCAAAGTGAGAGTCCAAGTTTCACAACCATACAGAACAACCGGTAATATAACTGTTTTATAAATTCTAACTTTCAGACTTTTTGACAGCAGACTGGATGATAAAACCTTCTCAACCGAATAATAACAGGCATTTCCCATATTTATGATGTGTTTAATTTCCTCCCGAGTATCATTTATATTTGTTACTGTTGCTCCCAGGTATTTGCATTTTTCCACCTCTTCAAAGGATAAATTTCCAATTTTTATATTTCCATTTCGTACAATATTCTGGTCACGAGACATAATTATATACTTTGTCTTTTCGGGATTTACTTCCAAACCGATCGCTTTACTTGCTTC
The DNA here is from genome assembly GCA_025594305.2 of Periplaneta americana. Classification (NCBI taxonomy): domain Eukaryota; kingdom Metazoa; phylum Arthropoda; class Insecta; order Blattodea; family Blattidae; genus Periplaneta; species Periplaneta americana. Next base: position 1,825,049 of record JAJSOF020000023.1, on the reverse strand, counting down.
CAGTAAAATTCCCGTGTTTTCCCTAACCAGCCTAAATTATAGAAAACAAATTTTAGGGGTCAGTCAAAATGAGAAATGAACTGCAAGGGACCCGTGACACTGAGCACCACCGGTATATTACGATATTAGTTACTGTATTTCTTCATAACTTGAGGTTGTTTTGCTATTTGTACATTTAAAATTGCAACTGTTGCACAGTCAGTTAAAACACAAGGTGGCTGTTCACAGAACGCGCCGTTGCCGTACAGTCTCCGCTGATATCATTCTGTGTTAAGGGGAGATGATGGTATTTTTTGGTAAAAAATGAGTAAATTTTCAAAAAAATTTCTTTAAAATACACTGTGATATGTGTGGAATGCATAGCATAATATTTTGTGGAAATTTTTGCCCTTATCAAATGTTGAGACGCCATTGTTAAACTTCCTGCGTTACGGATTTTTAAATCACTCGCCCACTTTTATTGTTGTTTCCGGTAAATTGAATTTTCAAAACAAAAAAAAAAACATCTTTAAATTACCCTTTGATATATGTATGGAATGCATTGCATAACATTTCGTGGGTATTTGTGCCCTAATCTGATGTTGAGACGCCATTTTTAAACTTCCTGCGCTATGGATTTTTAAATTACTCGCCCCCTTTATCGGTTTACGGTAACTTCATTTTCTTTGCTATATTGCCAAACAAAATTGGATATAACTTCTGAACTATTAAAGATACATGAATGAAAGTTAGAACACACATTCTTTAGACTATTAGGAAAATTTTCTCTGTAACAGAATTTTGTTAATTGATTTCATTTTAAAACTACGTCCGATTGTTTGCAAGAAAGGAATTCAGAAAAGTGTTATTAAATTTTAATTGTTTATTTTACAAACGTAAGGAATAATATCAAAATCCTGTTACAGTTTGTAGAGCATGCTTTTGAAAGTACATTGCAAAAAACTGGATGAATCTACCTTTAAAAATGGTTTAGATATATCGGTTTTAGTAAAATCCTGCATTGAGTATATTTTTTTTCAAATCTGGGCCCCCAAATAATTTTTTTTTTATATTTATTTTTGGTTGAGTTGCTACAGCTATGAGCTCTCTACATACAAAAAATTAATATTTTACACCAAATAGGAAAAAAGTTAAAAAAAAATACCATCATCTCCCCTTAAGCGTATGTCCTAAATTTGAATAGAATTTGTCATTTTGAGCACAGTGTTATTCTTATTATTTCTTACGAACAACTTCAAAGTAACACGTAAGACCAGACAAAACTAGGCCTATCCCCTGCACGCAACACAGCTTTATCTGCCCTCGCATTGTTATTGTCGTGGTGGAGAATTGAACTGATACCCGCACTGTCCATATCAAGCTTTGTTCGTATCGCTGTAAAACTAAAACCACACAGGCTATTATACACTGTCTGTGCTAAAATTATATCACTACGTCGGTTTTCATGTACACAGGCCAATATTTCAAAATTATAGTCACCAATGCAACAAGTGCCTTATACCTGTTGGGGGGGGGGCAACTTTCTCATAAATGTTACGAATTCATGCATGTGACAGCATGGTTTAAGGATAAAAATTAGTGGAGTGAATAAATACATTCAAGTCATTCATTCATTTAGTGTGCTGCCCAAGGGCAGGTCTTTCACTGCAAACCCAGCTTTCTCCCACCTTCCCTATTGTCTGCCTTCCTCTTAGTCTCCGCATATGATCCATATATCTTAATGTCGTCTATCATCTGATATCTTCTTCTGCCCCGAACTCTTCTCCCGTTCACCATTTCTTCCAGTGCATCTTTCAATAGGCAGTTTCTTCTCAGCCAGTGACCCAACCAATTCCTTTTCCTCTTCCTGGTCAGTTTCAGCATCATTCCTTCTTCACCCACTATTTCCAACACAGCTTCATTTTTTATTGTCTGTCCATTTCACACGTTCCATCCTTCCCCATATCCACATTTCAAATGCTTCTATTCGCTTCTCTTCACTCCGTCGTAATGTCCATGTTTCTGCCCCATACAAGGCCACACTCCATACAAAGCACTTCACTAGTCTGTTCCTTAGTTATTTTAATACTAGTAATATTGTTTTGGTTTTCTATTAAGTTTCATTATATTTTCAATTTAATTCACTCCATAAAATAAAGCTGTATTTTCCATCCAGTTGTCGGTCTCGATAGCGTAGTCGGTATAGCGCTGGCCTTCTGTGCTCGAGGTTGCGGGTTAAATGGCATTCAAGTGTGCTTAAATGCGACAGGCTCATGTCAGTAGATTTACTGGCATGTAAAAGAACTCCTGCGGAACAAAATTCCGGCACACCGGCGACGCTGATGGAACCTCTGCTGTTGCGAGCGTCGTTAAATAAACCATAATTTAATTTAATTTGTTCTATCCAGTTGGTCCGGGTTCCATCATCGGCTAGGTCGTCATGAAATTTGTGATGGATAAAGTAAACATTGCAGAAGGTTTTTCTCTAGGTACTCCCGTTCTTCTCTATCATTCCACCAACACTCTCCACTTCCCTCTCATGTCATCTATAACCCGCAATAGTAAAACTAGGCTGGGGTGAAGTCTGGGGGTTTCCGATACTGATATAGGAAGGGCCTGGGCCTCATCAGGCTACTAATATGCGGATGGGAGTTGGCTCTATTAGGGGTTGAGGCAGGATGGCCCACCTGTTAGCGTCTGAGCCACCCAGGCACCTGTCGGACTTTGGAAGTCATAGCATATATGCCTAAGTGTACGGGATGGGTCCAACTCTCGTAAAGCTAAGCCAAGCCAATAGGCCAGCTATGTGACTAAATAGGCTGAAAGTGTCACCGACGTAGCTCTGACGCTAAGGGGCTTGCCTGCCGATCCGGAGTTGCGTTCGGGCGTGGATTCGATTCCTGCTTGGGCTGATTACCTGGTTGGTGTTTCTCCGAGGTTTTCCTCGGCGAATGTCAGGTAATCTGTGGCGAATCCTCGGCCTCATCTCGCCAAATACCATCTCGCTATCAGCAATCCCATCGATGCTAAATAACCGATGATACAGCGTCGTTAAATAACCAAGTAAAAAAAAGAGAGTAACGACTTTGCAAGTTTACGATCACAATGACAAAACATGAAGAAGGTAGACTACTGTTCTCCAACCAGGAGACCAACCGTGAAAGGAATGTGCTTACTACTGCGTCGTCTATTGGAGCGAAGTAGATAAATAATATTATCGTTATAACGCCAGTTTAAAAACCATGCGCTCTCCTGCATATGTTATTTCCTGTATGAAGAGATTAAAAGACCAGGAGATTAACTGTGATCTAATTTTGTAACTAGGGTAGTATCAATATGTCTATCAATGTTATGGCTTGTGCTGTGAGAGCTAGCCAATAGAGATAAGAGTACCCACGTGTGTGACCTTATGACATCTTATGACATCAACATTCATTCACAGCATAATCCCCTTCCCTTCATTCCCTGGAGACTTTCTCGTGGTTGGAGTACAGTATCCTGTTTTACTTTCAAGATTGTGATTTGAATGGTTACTATAAAATAAAAGATCATGTAGCATCTTCACATAAACGCTTTAAATTATATATTAATATTCTATGATTGCACATGGGAGGGGTGATGGTAACAGGAAGAATAAAATGCATTACATTTACTGATGATATGGCGTTGTTAGCAGAAGTGAAATGATATTAAAGGATATGCTACTGAAGCTATATGACAGCTGTGAGCAGTATGGGATGAAGATACATGTAAACAAGACGAATACCATGTTAATCGGAAGAAAAATAAAGAAGGTAAACGTGCGAATTCTAAATGAGGCAGTAGAGCAAGTGGGCAGCTTCAAATACTTGGGGTGTACTATAAGCAGTAACATGAGCTGCTGCCAGGAAGTCAAAAGGAGGATAGCAATGGCCAAGGAAGCTTTTAATAGAAAAAGGAGCATCTTCTGCGAACCTCTGGAAAAAGAACTAAGGAAGAGACCAGTGAAGTGCTTTGTATGGAGTGTAACATTGTATGGGACAGGAACATGGACATTGCGACAAAGTGAAAAGAAACGACTACAAGCATTTAAGATGTGGATATGGAGAAGAATGGAGCGTGTGAAATGGTCACATAAAATACGAAATGAAGCTGTGTTGGAAATAGTTGGTGAGGAAAGAATGGTGCTGAAACTGATCAGGAAGAGAAAAAGAAATTGGCTGGGTCACTGGCTAAGAAGCAACTGTTGGAGAATGCTGGGTTTGCAATGAAGGACTAGTCCTTGAGAAAACTATGAATGAATAAATTTAATGATGACTGGTGAAGAATTGATCTTCTACAGAACAGAAATTCCTCTTGAACACCCTTGAATTAATCATGGCATACCAGTAAGTATTATTCTTGCTTTTGCCTAGACGGCATACTGGTGAACGTGTTATCATTGTTCTAGTAATAACTAAAACTTAACGGCATTACTACTTTCTCATTATGAAAAGCGGAATGAACTATTATGCTGCAAGAGATGTGTTCTGATACCCTTCCTTCAGCATTCTCTTGTCGAGAGACTGATGTTGACCAACAAAATGTTTGGTCTTTTGAGAATAGATCAAACTACTGTTGAAGTGTGCCAGTATTTTAATGTAATCTCAAGAGCACAAGCGACTACAGGTAAGGAAAGATCTAAGTTGCCCAAAACAAAGATGAATCTAGACAGTTTATCTCATAAGAGTGCATATAACCTTGTCAGCTTTGACCTTTCTATCGCGATGATTATTTTTATCGGTAATTCTCCAGAAAATCTACATCAAATAAAGCACAAATTATTTTTGTTTCATTGACTTCGTGATATTACGCTAATTTATCTTAATGTATTAATTCGACCATTCTTTTAACACATGGTTGTGTGTGACAATTATTGAATCCTGGATCCCAGACGCCGATGATACTGACTGGTGTGTTGCACCAGCAGTTGATAAATAGAAGATTCTCGAAAAAGTAGGTTACGGTACCACGAAACTTACCGGAACCATTTCATCAGAATTGTAGGTCTACTCTGATTCAACCTCAACCCCCATGTGAACGTGAGGATATCCTTGTAAGCGGATTATAATGTATTTCTGCACCATTGCTTGTGTCTGTGACAGACTTACCCGAACTTATCTACCAGCATAAATCGTTTACATATTATATTATATTTACTTTAACTTAGAAATTCTACGTGTACTTAGTCTCCTGGTGTCCCAGAATCCAACCCACAATCCAGAAGAAAGTAAAAGAGCATCCAAAACACCAGCTTCTGTGAGATGTAGCCTATATAGTGATAAACACGTGGTTTTAGTTTGCAGCCACAAATACTTTCAGCATTAGAGATGGCCGATATTTCACAAACCGATATTTTGTCACAGGTATTTTTTGTCACAGATAAAACCTGTGACTGATGACGCGAAATATCTGTGACAAAATATCGCTATCGAAATCTGTTCCGTATTCAGTACTCTGTGACTGATATTTTCTCCTCTACGTCGTAGGTTTGCGCGTAGCCTATGCATGATACAATAACAGCAATCTGGCGGTAGTTTCTCCATCTTATTATAAATGATGTAGTTATTACACGATTTAAATAATAACACCAATGGTTACCAGTACTTAATCTTGTGTAAAATCCTGTCTGAATAACTGTTTTGTTTTGTAATTATTTTCCAATGTTTTTCCGAATACTTATGTTTCATTGATTTTTATTCTATGACTCAATATTATAATGTTAATGCACGACTTAAAATAATTTATCCATTATATTATATACAATAAAAAGAATCAATTTTTAAAACGATTAGGATAATAATCATATAACCTCAATTTCTCCATACCCAACTACATTTAAAAATGATCAACTGGTTCAATATCTATAATATAATCAAATACTGTATTTGATATAACCTCTTGGTACATGAGGTTAACTTTTGACATGTTACTGTTCAGTTAGGTATGCATTTATTTGTTAATGGTACATGTACATAATTTATTTGTTGGATTTTCCCATATAAATTACTGATGTGTGGAGTGTATAGAGAAATCGTATTCATATTTCACTGCTCTTCAATACTTCCTGCTAATTTTTATCGGTGTGACAAAATATCGGTGTAATTCATGCTACGTATCGATATAAAATATCGGTGTGACAAAATCACCGATAAAAGTCACAGATATTTAATTGTCACAGTCACAGTTGTCACAGATACTTGAAAATATCGTTTAAGCTCATCTCTATTCAGCATTAAAATCGTTTGGTACTTGCCTGCACTGTTGTACTGCCTCCGATTACTTGTTACCAACATGACAAGCGAGAGATCCAGAAAGAATTACTAGCGAAGTGGTCAGGATCACGATAAGGTTGACGACAGTGGCTCAGTTGTCAGGAAGCATTGCAAAAGTGAACCATGAATAAACCTTTGGATTAGTGTTACGAGAGTAAACTGAAACGAACGGATCCACAGAATGGAAGACAACCGTCTGTCAAGAACAGTACTGATATGTGACTGGATACTTCAACAAAAAAAGACCTTCGGGACGACCACAGCTACGATGGAAGGATGTCATCATGTCCCGGAACTGAAGTGAATAGACACGGAACAAACTATATCCCTTTTTACGTTAATTTATTCATAGAGGTCGCGGGTTTTTAGCCGTCCAGAACACGAGTCATTCGCGCTTAAGTAACGTTGCCTAATTGTAATGTAAGCACTCAGTCGCTGTTAGTTATGGCGAGAGAGAAAATATTAGTCACAAAGAAGATGAGACGTATGAACTAGTCACGTGAAAAGCATTTTACCCAGCGTATAGGTTATTATAAGTGTGGACACTCCGTATCGGTACCTTTGATACAGCAGGACTGATTTCAATGACCTTCAAACCAGTTTGGGCGTGAGATTCTGCTTTCTCCCTAGAGTTAGCGCTGACATCACACCAACTAGCAGTCGACACAGCGGAAATATAACACATACTTTACAATAATAATACAATTTGTTAGCTTTCTCATTTTCTTTGCCTTATTAGAGACTATTTTGCCGCAAAGCGTTGTCCAGGGTGCACGACGTGGAGGTAGGTCTATGTCTATGGATAGACAACATCTTGCAAAATGCCCTGCTCTGAAATCCTCCAAGGAAGTCGACCGCTACTGGGAAGCCAGAGCCCGAATGTTTTTAATTACTTAATCCGTAGTTTTGTTCAGCACTTTCTTGTTTTTCCCTCAGTCAATGATAGTAAATATCATGTACTGGCCATTAGACAAATAAATAAATAATTAATACATCTAGGTACATTATGTACCGTACTGAAATGAAATAAATTGGACCGATGAAATAATAAATCCGTCATTATCTGTAATGTCTAGACTCTAAGAGTTCCTTTATAATGAGAGCAGCGAATAGGGATTATAAAGAATGGACACTTCGCGTCGGTACCTTTGATGTAGCCGGACTGATTTCAATGACCTTCAAGCCAGCTAAAGCGTCAGATTCTGCTTTCTCCCTAGAGTTGGCGCTGACATCACACCAGCTAGCAGTCGACACAGCGGAAATGTAACACATACAATTAATACTTCTAGGTACATTATGTACTCAAATAAAATAAGTTGGATCCATAAAATAATAAATCCTTCATTAACTGTAATGTCTAGACTCTAGAGTTCCTTTATAATGAGAGTTGAGACGTTGACCCCAACAACAATTAAAATACAGTATGTAATGATTTGATAGCACTGAAAATGGAAAAACAAAACTCTTATGAGAAGTAAAACCATATACCTATATTATATTATATACAAATATTAAACGAATTCGATACTTAATTTTATAATGTATTATATTATTTTATAATATAATGTATTATATCTGAAATATAAAATATTATTACAACTAGTTTGTCACTGAGAAATAAGGAAAAGCTGTTAACTTTAATTTATTTGAAGCAAAGCGTTACTGGATTATGCAATAAGGTAGGCGATGTTTGGATCCTGTGCCGTAACTCTATTCTCAGTTAATTATCTTAGCGTATGCTCGATTACACTACCTCTAGCGCTTGAAAGTGGAACCAGCCGCTGGCTCACAGAGAAACAAAACACAGGAAAATTCGCTCAGTGTCCATTCTTTATAATCCCTATTCGCTGATGAGAGTTGAGACGTTGACCCCATCAACAATTAAAATATGTGATGATTTGATAGCGCTGAAAATCGAAAAACAAAACTCCTATGAGAAGTAAAACCATACTCCTATATATTGTATACAAATATTAAACGAATTTGATACATAATTTTATAAAGTATTGTATTATTTTATAATATAATTCAAACATAAAAATTATTATTACAGCTAGTTTATCACTGATAAATAAGAAAAAGCTGTTAACTTGAATTTATTTGAAGCAAAGCCGTTACTGGATCATGCAACAAGGTAGACGATGTTTGGATCCTGAGTCTCAACTCTTTATATTCGATTATTATCGAGGAACTCCAGCGTGTGCTCGATTACACTAAGCTCTAGCGCTTGAAAGTGGAACTAAACGCTGTCGGAGCGCATGCGCACATAATAAAAACATCAAATCCGCTCAGTGTCCATTCTATGCAATCCCTATTCGCTGTTATACCAACTTTCATAACGAACACCCACTGTCCAGGTGTGTTCACTTCCACTGGCACTAAAAATGCTTTCTTGGTGGTACCGTCCAGACCCTCGAACACCCACTGTTTTTATAGAACGACATATCATTAATTTAACACGAAATTCTTCAGTTTTTTTATTTGGTTATTTTAACGACGCTGTATCAACTACTGATTTATTAATCGTCGATAGAATTGGTGATAGCGTGATGGTATTTGGCGCGATGAGGCCAAGGATTCGCTATAAATTACCTGGCATTCACCCTACTGTCGGGGAAAACTCGGGAAAAAAATCTACTAGGTAATCAGCTCAACCGGGAGTCGAACCCGTGTCCAAGCGCATCTAGCTTCTTAATATTCCAGTACACGTAATGCAAAAATAAACGACCATACAACTCGAAGAGATCATATTATTACCGTATATTGTTCTTTTCTGTCCAGATAATCAAGACAGGAATATGATGTGCTAGTAACCTTGATATTACTTCGGCAGTCGTCTACTCCTTCCCTGCCAATGCTAATGCCGCATACATTACACGATAATGACGCGAAGCATTAAAAAGAATAAAAAATAAATAGATTTTCAACTACCGGTACGAAACACACCAAAAAGCACATTACTTCGACTTCCTGCTTACAATACAGGGACATCATTTTATTTTTACTAACATTTTTAATATCAACCTGGCTATACCTTTAGAGAACCAGAAACACAGATTGCTCCCCCTTCCACGACTGTAGTTCGATGATACTTGCGTAACACACAAACAAACAAATCACTTTACTAGGTATAAGAGGGAACAAAAGTAGTTCATCCATTTACGTAAACTAGGAAATATCGCGATTTTGAGTTCGATAATTTTCATTGGGTTTTTGTTTAATCTCAATACAGTACTGTATTAAGAATAAGTGTTTTTACTCACGAACTGAGTTAGCCATTCGAACGTATTCATTATGCAGTGTATATTACTGTATACTGTCTACAGCACATTAGCGTACAATATAGAGAATGAAGTTAAATTGAAAAATAATCATAATATGGATATTTAAAAACATTTTTGAAAATGGTGGCCGTTCATTTCGATACAGGCTTCAGTTCTTTTGTGCATATTATCGCACTATAGACTATTGCATCTAATTCCAATTGCCAGTTTCGTCCTTCGTACTAGTAACTCATGTTGAAATAATTCTGTATCTACTCTATAAAAGAGTACCTTACGTACTGTAAATTCAATCTTCACTTCTGCCCGACTGCACAGATAAAATTACTCAGACATGCTATCTACTGTCCAAGTGGTTATGTCGCAGGATCGTAGAAAGGGGGAAAATCACGTGACAGTGAATTACTTAACGAGGCCCTTTTATTTAAGTTATTTTAAACAGTTGTATAATATTACGTAAACGTCCAATTCCTAACAGAAATTAATGTTTTCAGAAAAGAGCTAAGACAGCCCTGCTTTTGCAGAGGGGCGTGCAGAAGCAGGTGGAGGAAATAGAGATGCGACGTAGGCAAACGGACAGCACCTGTGCGAAAATATGATTCAATATTGAAAGCTCTTTCGTCACTGGAAAACGCGAACATATTTCTGGAACGTACTATACTCACTCAGTGCTGTTTACTACATGCGGTCTTGGATCTGTGTGTAGAGAGGAACTTCATTAGTAGAAGGGGTGGGAGTGAAGTACATTCAAAAACTCAGGTACAATAAAAATTGAAGTAAAAATAAAATGATGTCCCTGTATATAATATCTCCTACAATTTTTATCCCATTAAAAAAATAAATTATTATTTCAATGATAGCATTGGCAATACTGAATGCATTATTAGTAATTGGGCTGGTAGAGTTCGGTATCAATCAACGCGTGCGCTTCCGAGAAGTGCTGACGTCAGCAACGGATATAATACTGTATATAATAAGTTTGTTTCTACAGCAGAATTCTAAACACAGCATTATGGTGCAATCCTGAGTCACAGGCAAGCCTTCTAGTGGGGAAGAATTAAAGACATGATCTACGAGCAGTGTTGCCAACACATAAATTATATTCCCGTCAGTAAAACACCTGGAAATCCGTCAGAATCCGTCAAAAAAAAAAAAAAAAAAAAAAAAAAAAAAAAAAAAGGACCGACACAATATACCTACTTATATATAAATAAAAAAGCAAATTTTAACACAACTTACCAATCTTGATTAAAGTAATAATTCATCCACATCATCTGCCTCTAGTTCTGCAGTTGATGTGCTGGGTTGGTCTACGCTGCGGTACGCTGCCATGGTGCCAATTTGGTTGGGAACATCGTCTGGTAGGGTATAGTCATGACAGCATTTTTTTACACGCTTAAGTCCAGCACGCACAGTTAGAATCGAATTCACCATATTGGTTTTAAGTCTATTTCTAAGGGAAGTTTTCACATTGTTGAGCATACTAAATGCTCTCTCCACGTCAGCATTCGACCACGGTAAAACCAAAATCATCATGGCAAAGTCTGAGAGTTCTTGAAATGGAATTTGAGAACTTGCATCCTTATATGACGCGATCTCATGCCAAAATTCAATTGTGTTGGTAACATTTTGCCATTGTACAGTGGTTAATTTAGACCATTGAAAATCAATTTTTGTTATTATATTTCCAGTTAACCCTAATTCTTTGGCTAATGGGATTATACTCTCTTTAACTACTCTCAAACACTGTTCTGGTGCAATTAAAGACACTTTTTGCAAAACCTGTACATTTCTCGGCAGTCGCCGTTGGAGTTCGTCTGCTAAGCAAAACAGAAAATTTTCGCACCTATTGCGAAACACTTTTTCATTATCAGGGCTGAGTTTATTGTCCTTTTTCAAATCAGTTAATAAAATTTCTACTTCATGGCCAAGATAAATATTAGGGGACTTGTATTTTCTAACTTCCACGGTTAGCAGATCTCCCCTATAACCAGGCACAACAATTCGTCTAGTAATACCTACAATAAGTAGAATTAAATCTTTAAGAAGCTTCGAAGGATCTGCTGTACTTGACTGGAATGACTTATTGACTTTCTGACATTCTTCTAGATATGGTTTAAGAAATACAAGATAGAGTTTATTGATGACGTCACAGTACATACCATATAAGAGTTCAGCTGTGTAGCACTTATTTTGAAGTCTAGATGTCTCAAAATGTGTCTGTAATTCAAGCCACTGATTTAGTATGCGACTGACAGCAACTTCAATCGATAGCCACCTTGTATTTGACTGCTGTACAATTTTAAGGGGATCGGCTCCATCATTTATTGCTTGGAATAAAAACCTGTATGTGATCTGTCGAGAAGATGACTTTGAAAACCAAGAATAAGTTTCAGATATTAAAAATTCAACATTTCTTGGCAACATTTCTGCAGTAGAAGACACAGCTAACTGAACTGAGTGACAAACACAAGGAATCAATACAAGATTACCGACTTCCTGCTTCAGTTTCTGATAGACCCCATTGTTAATGCTTACCATTACTGACGCATTGTCGGTCCCCACGCCTCTCATTTGTTTAATGTCTAACCCGTAGTCTGAAAGTAATGACTTTATTGCACTCACAATACAATCTGCATTTCCCTGTTCTAGTTCAACAATTCCAAGAAAAGTGGATACAATTGTATTTTGTTGTTTCGAATAATATACAATGCACACAGCCAGTAGTTTTATGACAGAAATATCTGTCGATTCGTCAATAAGAAGACTAAAGTGGCCACTATCAATATCGCTCTGTAGTTCTGATTTAGAATGTTGGAAAAGAACATTCCTAATCAAACCACTACACTTTGTGCGGTGAAGTCGTAAAAGAGAAGCATGGTCAGCACCTTTGAAAAATCTCTTGGTAAGATCGGAAAGATGATCAACAGACCTTATTGAGCAATGGTTAATTACAAAAGTGAAAGAGCAGCCTCAGCAGCTGCACATTCGTACGTATGTTTGATTGGTATAAATTGCAATTTTGACTGGCGCGAAGTTGAAAATGGTTCTGATGCTTTTAAATGTTTCTTAGTTCTTCCATGATCGAGTAAATCTGACAATCGTACATTCAGACTGCACTGACAATACTTGCACCGCGCAATACCAGGGTCTCCAGGCACCTCCAACAGCCAATCCTTCACTCTTTCATCACTTAACCACTCTTTTCTAAATTTTCTAGTATAGCTCTTATCTTTCTTTTCTGACATGTTAAATCTGTCAATAAAACATTCACAAAGCAGTACAGACACTAATAATCGTTTCACCTTAAAAATACACATTCACAAAGCAGTACAGACACTAATAATCGTTTCACCTTAAAAAATACAATGTAGGTAACGCGATATAGAAACAAACGTACACTACATTCCACTATACAGAACGCACACAGAATACTGACTTACATTTTCTGATGCAATCAGCTCCATCTCAAGATTCTGGACACGTGAGTCACCGATTCGTTTTATTAGAATATGTTTGTTTAATTGTTTTAACCAATGCCAAGCTAGATGTCCACTTGCTGCAGGCCTGATAAAGACAGCTTCTGTTGGGAGCTAGGTCTTATCTGGGATACACTTTTGTTATGCCGACCTTCCACCTCACATTCCAATACACGGTAGTAATCGTGTCTTCAAGTCGCAGGAAAGTTGCAACGTTCATACTCGGCGTAACCGTCAACCTCTGACTTGATTACGAGGAATTCGAAACGGAAGATTCCTTAACATGGTACGGTACGGACAGGGCTATTCAAAGAAAAAGTAAGATTCCCAAAAAAATTAAATAATTGAAAATGACAGCAGCTAAAAAAGTCAAAAGCCGCCGATGTAAATCATAATTTCCGCCACGAAATCCGTCACCCGTCAAAGCCATTTTTTTCCCGTCCGCTACGTTGAAATTCCGTCAATTTTGACGGAATTCCCGTCCAGTTGGCAACACTGTCTACGAGGTGCGTCCAACAACTAGAGAAGACATGAAACAAAGAATTAGGGAAGCCTGTGCTGAATTGCAATCACGGATGTTGGGAGGTGATCAGAACATTGTTTAGCACAGAGTGGCGCACATTTTGAACAATTGCTATGAAGGGTGTACGTGCATAAACATCATACAGCATTTCTCAGAAGATACCATTTTTGTTCCTTGTGAGTAAACAATAAAAGTTAGAAAAAAGTTTCAGTAAAAGTTGTTACTTTTTAAAAGTAGTTTCCAATGGTACGTTCAATGATCTATGTTCTCATTTGAAATTTCTAAGTTGATCACAGGTACCCTTACTTCCGGTTTGTTACGAGAAATGGCACTACCACCAATCGATTCTTTAAATCTCTCGTACCTTTTCCCTTCCTGAAGCCAGACTGCTCTTATTCCAACTGTTCTTGCATTTTACAATATAAACGTGTATTCAGTATTCCCATAAGAATATTCGCCGAGAGCGATATCAGGCTGATAGTCCTGAACTCGTTACATTTCTTATAAAAATATGAAAATGTATTATACTCGTACATACTACAGTGAGGAGCATTTATCGTGATCCGGAGATAGACGTGCCCGTCTTGGTTACCACGATGCGCGCGCCCGTATCGCCGGCACTGATACAACACTTACAATTACAATTGTTAGATTTGTACGTACCTAGCTCATATGCATTATTCAAAATGTTCTCATTCGCTGCAACACTCTGTTTACATACCTTAATGAAATTGTTATTCACTTTCACAAATTCTTCACCGCTGACCGTCTCTATAGCAACTCTTATATAGGTAGTCTTTAAGTTCGTTTATGCTCGACCATGACGAAATGTAGTAATTATACACCTGGTAGCAGACCTTTAATGCATGTCATTAAAGTACACCTACTCATTAAAGGTCAGGTCTTTCAGCCAATGACGACTCAGGTTACAACTGTTCAGCCAATGACAGGTCAGCTTTCTACCGTATAAAACCGCAAGTATCGATTATTCTCGGATATGCAATCGAAAGAGAATTAGCGAAAAGTCACGGAGGCTGGAAATCCAATACTGTCGCAGAAGGCTATGTTCTGTTACTATAATAATTAGCGTTAATTGTAAATAATATTCAAATAAATACAATTTGTCATCTCGTTTTTCAATGTCTAATTTTATTTCAATGTTATCTCTGTAGGTTCTTATGGCCTAGCAAGGTCAATGTGGACATCTGTTCCTCGGAAAAAATCAACACTTTCGCGTCTGCGCACATCTCACAACATACGGGACATTGCTCCAGGTCAGATACAATAAAATTAATAATATCAAGTTAGAAATATGGTCGAGCATAATAGTACATTATGCAACGAGCCTATAATGAAGGTAATTAAGAAGTGAGTATGGATATTTATGAAACGAGCGCAAGCGAGTTTCATAATTTTCATACGAGCTTCTTAATTACCATTATAGGCGAGTTTCATACGACTTTTTATGCTCGACCATATTTCTAACTTGATATTATTAATTTTATTATTTGCATCTTAAGTCTTGGACTTCTAAAATTCTGTAGGCTAGGGCTTTCATTTAAGTATTTTTGTTGCTCAACCAGGAGAATGCTTATTTATTCTGGTTTCCTGCGCCAAACGTCTAAGAGATTTTTTAGGGGTGTCAATCTCGTCTGATTTTTCTTCTGGAAGAGCGTTTCGTCTTTTTGATTGTTTATTGAACTTGTCGGCTTAAAGTTTTTATAATCTTCTTATTGTACAGGCACCAGGTACTGCACTCCAACCACGAGAAAGTCTCCAGGGAATGAAGGGAAGCGGGAAGATGCTGTGAACGAATGTTGATGTCATAAGGTCACACACGTGGGTACTCTTATCTCTATTGGCTAGCTCTCACAGCACAAACCATAACATTGATACAGACATATTGATACTACCCTAGTTACAAAATTAGATCACAGTTAATCTCCTGGTCTTTTAATCTCTTCATACAGGAAATAACATATGCAGGAGAGCGCATGGTTTTTAAACAGACGTTATAACGGTAATATTATTTATCTACTTCGTTCCAATAGATGACGCAATAGTAAGCACATTCCTTTCACGGTTGATCTCCTGGTTGAAGAACAGTACGGGTCTGTCAGGAAATTTTACTCGAAATTTGCGTCTTGCCGCACAGGATGTTCCTTTCGTATGTAAGTGTTCTACAGATACACACGTTCACGTAACGAATATGATATTACCACAACACACACTAAACAGTACAAACTTTTAAGAAAAGTAGGTACAACTCACATACCGACATATTACTCACAACAGATTTAAAAACAGCAGTGTCATTCTTCGTGTGTGCCATCATCAAAAAGGTTGAGGAACACTGAGCTATATTATTCGTAGTACGCAATTGTTAAATAAAAAAATGGTATCTTCTTTAGTCTAGTTCTTCCACAGAACTACGTTACTATAATAATAATAATAATAATAATAATAATAATAATAATAATAATAATAATAATAATAATAATAATAATACTTACTTACTGGCTTTTAAGGAACCCGGAGGTTCATTGCCGCCCTCACATAAGCCCGCCATTGGTCCCTATCCTGAGCAAGATTAATCCATTCTCTATCATCATATCCTACCTCCCTCAAATACATTTTAATATTATCTTCCCATCTACGTCTCAGCCTCCCTAAAGGTCTTTTTCCTCCAGCTTCGCAAGTAACACTCTATATGCATTTCTGGATTCGCCCATACGTGCTACATGCCCTGCCCATGTCAAACGTCTGGATTTAATGTTCCTAATTATGTCAGGTGAAGAATACAATGCGTGCAGCTCTGTGTTGTGTAACTTTCTCCATTATCCTGTAACTTCATCCCTCTTAGCCCCAAATATTTTCCTAAGCACCTTATTCTCAAACATCCTTAACCTGTGTTCCTCTCTCAAAGTGAGAGTCCAAGTTTCACAACCATACAGAACAACCGGTAATATAACTGTTTTATAAATTCTAACTTTCAGATTTTTTAATAATAATAATAATAATAATAATAATAATAATAATAATAATAATAATAATAATAATAATAATAACAATAATAATAATAATAATAATAATAATACCGGTAATAACAATCATGATGATGATGAACACTGAACTCCGAGTGACAATAGCCCTGCCTCCGGGTTCGACTTCAGTTTAGTGCAACCGAACTGGTACAGTACATTCCACTTCCTTCAGTTAACGCACACAGAAATGAACCTGGAACAGCTGTTAGCCTGACTGCGGCAACTTCAGTGGCGGCTCGTGATAATAAATTATGTGTGTTCACAATTTTGTGGTTCCAAAATCGAAGAGTATTTGAAATCTACGTTTAGTCTAATATGAAATGACATGATTCCAATGTTTCACTATCGAAAAAAAAAAAAACCGTATATAAATTCAAAACAACATATAATAATAATAATAATAATAATAATAATAATAATAATAATAATAATAATAATAATAATAATGAAACTCAGTCTTTTTATTTCCAATTTTTCTTGGTAAGCCAGTTTACCCAGTTCCTTTCTGTTCAAAATTACTTAAACAGAGTTCATTGTTTACGTTTGTTAAAAATGCATACATACCACAGTCTCGTTATTTACAAACGCGTGTGTTCAGTAATATAGGCTATTTTGATTCACAACACACTGATACGCTATAGCCTATACCAGTACTGTAATCCCACTCGCATAGTTTATTATAAATACATGCCAGTAAATATTATTCTTAAATATTATACACTGCCATACAGATACTTAAATTCATACCACCACCACCACAGTCAGCCAGCACGTGTTTGAAAGCCAAACTATGCTATTATGCCGATACTGAAGTATAGTAATTCACAAACTACACTCTCGTAGCAGCACTGTACACACATCTACGTAAAGTAAACGTTCCTACAGTCAGATGCTGACATCTACAGGCTTTTAAATTTCCTCCTCGAGATATAGCACGTGAACATTAGGTATCGATGGACCTGACATCTGCAGGTTAGAGATACTCATCATGTTCACTTAACGCTTTGTGCTCTTGACGAGTCATAAGCGGCCAGCTAAAGACAATTTTCTCCCGCGCATGCGTGAAATTCCTGTAACCATCTCGAAAAGAGCACGGCTTGTACGTGAACGGATGTTGCCAAGTTTACATAAGAAGTTTATGCAAGATGCGGGAAGTTTAAAATACTCGATTCTGATATTATACATCCCCACTACGTCAATACGGTATCAAATAATAAAACTAGTCGTGCATTAATGGAAACCAGGTGTTCTTGTGCTCTTATTGACGCGCCGCCACTGGGCTACTTTCACATGCCGTGCACCGGAAGCACCCACGCGGATGCAGGCGACGGTGGTGACAGCGTTTAAACACATTCGAAATATATTTGACTGGAAGTGCACGCATGACTTCGCACGTAAAGACAGATACTCACCAGAACACGCACAGCTTCGCAGCTCCGCAACCCACTGAAGACGTCCGACTTCTGACTGCTGAGTGCAAATCGATTGATCCACACGCTAGCATGACTCACCGCCTCTGTTACAACCAACCAGCAGACCAAGGCCAGGACATTCCGAACGTGGACTTCTACTTGTGCGTCGCATCAGGTTCGGATTCCTACGGGCAAACAGAGAATTGGGTACTTTTTGTTCGAATTCCATTAACGAAAATAAGTCACGATTACTAGTTTTAAGACATAATGTAAAAAAAGGTAAAGGTATCCCTGTAACATGCCATGAAGGCATTTGGGGGGCATGGAGGTAGAGCCCCATGCTTTCTATGACCTCGGCGCTAGAATGAGGTGGTGTGGTCGGCACCACGCTCTGACCGCCTTTTACCCCGGGAAAGAACCGGTACTGAATTTTATAGGAGGCTGAGTGAACCTCGGGGCCGTTCTGAAAGTTTGGCAACGAGAAAAAAATCCTGTCACCACCTGGGATCGAACCCCGGACCTTCCAGTCTGTAGCCAGCTGCTCTACCAACTGAGCTACCCGGCCGCCTAAGACATAATGTATGGTTAAAATAATAAACAGTTTTAGACACGGCCGTGATCGAGGGGTAGTGAACTCTTCTTGGATCAGGGCCGGACAACTGAACGCTCCGTGGAGCAGCGGAGAGCGGCTCTTGCTCACGAAATGCTAGTGCCAGCTATGCTGTGCAGAGGTGGATATTACAAAATATCACAGATATACTGTATATCAATCATGGATATAAGGGAATCATATTCACTCTCTGAACAATTAATAAGCTGTAAATTGAAATAATCATATTTCAAGTAAAAATATTTTTGGTAGGTTATTTTACGACGCTTTATCAACATCTTAGGTTATTTAGCGTCTGAATGATAATGTGATAATGCCGGTGAAATGAGTCCGGGGTCCAGCACCGAAAGTTACCCAGCATTTGCTAATATTACGTTGAGGGAAAGCCCCGGAAAAACTCAACCAGATAACTTGCCCCGACCGGGAATCGAACCCGGGCCACCTGGTTTCGCAGCCAGACGTGCTGACCGTTACTCCACAGGCGTGGACGTAAAAAATAAACTTACATACTCGGAATACAGGGTGAACAGCAAGTAATATCATTCATTTCAAGGGGCGGGGGTTCTTTGAGATATTTCAAACAAAAAAGTTTAATGCAATTTTGCTCGTTTTTGCTTCCTTTTGGAGATAAAAACTGTTTTATATAAAACATTTCATAGCGTGTTTTGGGAAAGTCATTGATTAAATTCTCAATATGCTCAGTCAATTTAAGAGAGCAATGTATTACTAAAAAAATGATTGAAAGAATTTTAGTTTTGTTTTTTAAATGTGCAGAAATTTGATCCGTAGACTGCTTGGATGAGCCCATTGTGCATGGCAGGGTTCTCATGTCGGTCTCCTCTACAGCCTACAGAATTCCTTCACCTTTCCGCGTAGGCACCACAGCGGTACCTCAACTCCGGTCCCACGAGTTTTCAAGAGCCTAGGTACATAGCACTACCACCAGCAACTAAACGACATTTCATACAAGTTGAGAGGATGCGAAAGCATTTCTTTCCCCTTCTGCTCGCCCTGAGTTCGTCAGTAACAGCACGGTAGCTGTTACCTCTTACACCTGCACCCCCCCAAGTTGTACACCCAAGAAAATAAAATCTTAAATAAAGTATATAAGTGAATATAAAATACAGTGACACAGATGTTTGGCAATTACACGGTTGAGTATATTTTAGTGTCGTTCTTAAATATTTTCAACTAATAATTAATTATAATAAGGAATGTTAGTTTGTATTATAAAGTCAGGGGGAGCGACACAGTCAGATTGTTCCGTTGTGTATGCTGTAGAGTAGCAACTAGTGATGGAGAAAACATTCATCTTCTGCTGTCGGTAGCTTTTCAATGTTCCAGTTGATATAAACAACAATAAAATGAAATATATAAGCTCAGTATAGACTTTCGAAATATAGGTCATCAGTAAACATTTTCAATAATATAATTTTTCACTATGTTGAAAGTCAATTATTAGTCTAACGTTAGTAAGGTGGATAGTAGCATCGTCCCTTTCACTGATGGTTGGGAGTGTGAGTAGAGGGGAAGGCCTATCAACCAAACTGAAATGAGGATTAATAACCACATGGAGACGATGATGTAATTATGATGGCGAAATGAGTCCCAGGTCCAACGCCGAAAGTTACCCAGCAATTCTGCTTAAATTGGTTGAGCGAGAACCTTGGAAAACAATTCAACCAGGTAACTTGCTCAAACCAGGATTTGAACCCGGACCCGTTCGTTTCAGTCAGACATGATAACCGTTACTCCACAGGATCGAGCATTCCAATGCCAGGGTTGCCGGGTATTCCGATATAGGCGGGATTCTCTCGACTTCCCTGGTGGAATCCCGAGATCGATTAAAGCCAGTCGGTATTGCTAAAAGTCCCGATTTTACAGACAGGCCTATTAGAGCATTTTTACAGTCAGCCTCGAAAACTGAAAAACAAGTAAGCTGTCATTTTACCTCTCCTAGCAAGGAAAGCTGATAGCTGCTGAAGGCTTATTTGTATACCATTCAGCTCAGCAGTCGTAGTTACGTTTCTGTAGTCTGTTTAGAAATTTATTCCCACAGTTTTTTCCGGATTCGAAAATTTCTGAAAAATACCCACGTGAACGCACAAAAGCAACGCAAATTATATATTTAATTAATTAATATATATAATAGATTTTCAGTCAAATACACTTTTCAATTTGTGAGGTCAGATAATCTGTTACATCACAATATTTAATACGAAGTCACTAATATTTTCGACTTTAAAAAGTCATCTTCAGGTGCATGAGATGCAAACAATTTTTAAAAATAGGTGATAAGTTAATCTACCCATTAATATTGTAGTAAGTAATGTAATGTAAATACTGATGGTGGATGAACACGCAATCATCCACCATCAGCATTTACATCACAACTTTCTCTTTTTAAATTCATATATTATATTTAATATTTTAACATAGTTAATATCAAACTGTAAAAATTCATTTTATTTTATTTTAATGACATGATTTAATGAGAATAATTAGCCTTTAATAAGGTTAAAATCATGCTGTGCCTTCTCCATGTCTTACATACATACAAAAATCTAGCATCAGTGTTCAACTTTACCATGTACAGTTTATCTTATATAATTGTAAATGCCAGCATGTGCATTACTTACTACAATATTAATGGGTAGATTAACTTATCACCTATTTTTAAAACTTGTTTGCATCTCATGCACCTGAACATTACTTTTTAAAGTCGAAAATATTAGTGACTTCGTATTAAATATTGTGATGTAACAGATTATCTGACCTCACAAATTGAAAAGTGTATTTGACTGAAAATCTATTATATATATTTATTAATTGTATTCACACTTTTCTGAACCAACATGTCCTTCAAATTATATATGGTAAGCTCTTGACAATTTCCGAAGTTAGCTTCTGATACCCCGATTTCGCTCGAAAAAAACTTGGCAACCTTGTCCTCTGCCATTGCACTTTCATCTCATCTCCGAAATTTGAAAAATCTTTCTGAGTTCGACGAATCCTAGTTATTCATTTTCTCACGGCACTCAGTTTAGATCTAGAGGAGAGGAGAACCCACCTAATTACTCTGAAAAAGTATGACTCTCGGTCGCTTGACAAATATTTGTGTTCTTTATCTCACACTTCATTCGAGGTTGACTCATCGTCAGCTCTGATCAGTGATAAACGCCCACGAATACGTACAGTACAAGGGTCGCCTCTCCCGCTGCGGACAAGTAGCCTATGTTTACATGAAGATCAGAATGCAACAACTTGCTCTTTTCCCTGGTGTCATATTACTAGTAATCTGACAACATAAAAGTGTTGCAAAATGAGTTTTAAATACATAAAATATATGTAGAAGATATCCTAATTTCATGTTCAAACTTGCATGTAGTAGAACTCATTCATATTGCAGCTCCACACTGAAACAGAGCAAACTTACATCTTTAAAGAAAATTGACTTATTTTTCTGGCAAACAATCGCATTCCGATGTTAAATATACTAGCAACTCTGTGTTTACCGGTACTAATAGAATAATATTTAAAACATGGGATAATTTCAATTAAATATTATACACAGTATATAAAAAAGTGGGCAAAACTTCAGGTATGGGTTCCTCACATACATAAAAGAAAAAATGGTTATGACAACATGGATCCAGCCACCAGCGTAGCTCAGTACGTAGCGCGTTTGCCTGCTGGTTCGGAGCTACGCTCGAACGTGGGTCCGATTTCCAATTGGATGATTACCTGGTTTAACATGACAGCCGTTAATTTTTAATTACTTGTCATAAATTACCGGTACTTAAATTAAACTAAAATAATTTGGCTGTGAAGGGGAAATTTTAAGCTCTGTAGACAAATTTTAGTTAGAATTTATAAAACAGTTATATTACCGGTTGTTCTGTATGGTTGTGAAACTTGGACTCTCACTTTGAGAGAGGAACATAGGTTAAGGGTGTTTGAGAATAAGGTGCTTAGGAAAATATTTGGGGCTGAGAGGGATGAAGTTACAGGAGAATGGAGAAAGTTACACAACACAGAACTGCACGCATTGTATTCTTCACCTGACATAATTAGGAGCATTAAATCCAGACGTTTGAGATGGGCAGGGCATGTAGCACGTATGGGCGAATCCAGAAATTCATATAGAGTGTTAGTTGGGAGGCCGGAGGGAAAAATACCTTTAGGGAGGCCGAGACGTAGATGGGAAGATAATATTAAAATGTATTTGAGGGAGGTGGGATATGACGGTAGAGACTGGATTCATCTTGCTCAGGATAGGGACCGATGGCGGGCTTATGTGAGGGCGGCAATGAACCTGCGGGTTCCTTAAAAGCCAGTAAGTAAGTAAGACAAATTTTCATCTCCTGGCTATCATCAAACCTTCAAACTGCGAGGCAAGCTTCGCTTTGAGATCTGCACTATGCACAGAGCCTTCTCTGATGTTTGTGCAAACAGATATATTAAGATTTCAAATATTTGAAGGAAAAAAATGGTCTGAGGTCTAAAGTCAAATTAATAAGATAATACAGTTGTACACACTTGGGCTGTGTTGCGGCCTTACAGTCCAGAGATCCTGAAATTAAACTTCAGAAATGTGTCCCCTGCATTGTAACTGTCAAAATGAATGGTGCAAGAACGCCCCACCCCCTCCGTTAAGGAGTATGATTTACCCCCCCTCCCCCAAATTTCGGAAGTGTAAATATTGCTTATAGTTTTTACCACCCTAAATATGAGAACAGTTTTTACCCTTCAATGTTATGAAATTTTCAAGTTTACAATTTATTTCCATGAGATGAAAAAACTTCAAAGTCATTCTACTGTAATAACAAAAACAACAACATTTCAACCATTTCGACAATCACACGAAATGAATGTTTTTTTGTCTCTGGGTCCAAACACCACAACAATGAATTAGTCGTCCACCGCTATGGAGTAAAGGCCCATTCAAAATGAAAATTAAACATAACCGTAACATAAACACAGAAGTTTGCGCCCAGGCTACCAAATGGGATCATTCACAATGATTCACATAAGCATTGACATAAACATTACCGTAAGACGTTAACATGAAAGTTTGCAAACTGCAAACTTTCTTGCTTATGCTTACGTGATTTGCAAACAGAACACAATCGTGGAGCGCTGAAGTATACGACAGAATATGAGGAAATGGCGTCGTTGTTACGTTTCCATGGTTACCAAATATGTTTGCTGTTATGTTTATGTTCCCATCGTGAATGATGGTATGACTTCTTGATTTTACCGCAACGTATACATTCTTAAGTTAACGCTTAAGCCTTAAAGGCTCATACACAATGAAAATTAAACATAACGTAAGCGTTAACTTAACGTTACAGTAAAATCAAGAAGTCACACCATCATTCACGATGGGAATATAAACATAACAGCAAACATACTTGGTAACCAAGGAAACATAACAACGACGCCATTTCCTCATATTCTGTCGTATACTTCAGCGCTCCACGATTGTGTTCTGTTTGCAAATCACGTAAGCATAAGCATGAAAGTTTGGAGTTTGCAAACTTTCAAGTTAACGTCTTACGGTAATGTTTATGTCAATGCTTATGTGAATCATCGTGAATGATCCCATTTGGTAGCCTGGGCGCAAACTTCTGTGTTTATGTTACGGTTATGTTTAATTTTCATTGTGAATGGGCCTTAATGGTTAGCATGTCGGACAAGGAAACGAGCGGGCCCGAGTTCAAATGCTGGGTAACTTTCGTCACTGGACCCTGGACTCATTTCGCCGGCATTATTACCTTCATCTCACTTAGACGCTACATAACCATACTAGTTGATAAAGCGTCGTAAAATGAAGCAATAAAAAACCAATGCCCTGAGAAGCAGTTTGAACATTGTCGAAGTCGGGCGCTCAACGTGCTGTTTCGTGTTTCGTGTGTTCATCAATTTATTTGTTTAGTGTTAATTTAATTAATTTGTTGCAGTGCAAGGTTTTAGTTTTTTTATTTATCGAGCTGTAAGTTACAATAGTATTAAAAATTTTAACAAATGCTAGTCAACTTTCGGCGCTGGACTCTGGACTCATTTCTCTGGCATTATCACTTTCATCTCACTCAGACGTTAGATATGATAAACACAGCACTTGATAAAGCGTTGTAAAATAAACCAATTAAAAGTATACCGGTATACTATTAATATTATGCTATTGCTATGAAGAGGTCCGTCACCAAGAACAAAATCACACTTTTTTTACGAAAAAAAAAAAACTAATGGAAGATAACATAAGAACATAATACAGTGCGGTATTTATATAGGTTACTCCTCACTTTCTTCTTATCAGAGTTGAGCATTTTGTAACAGATTATCGATTACACGATTACAGTCACAATGACTGTACACAGCACTTGATAAAGCGTTGTAAAATAAACCAATTAAAAGTATACCGGTATACTATTAATATTATGCTATTGCTATGAAGAGGTCCGCACCAAGAACAAAATCACACTTTTTTTACGAAAAAAAAAAACTAATGGAAGATAACATAAGAACATAATACAGTGCGGTATATAGGTTACTCCTCACTTTCTTCTTATCAGAGTTGAGCATTTTGTAACAGATTATCGATTACACGATTACAGTCACAATGACTGTACACAGCACTTGATAAAGCGTTGTAAAATAAACCAATTAAAAGTATACCGGTATACTATTAATATTATGCTATTGCTATGAAGAGGTCCGCACCAAGAACAAAATCACACTTTTTTTACGAAAAAAAAAAACTAATGGAAGATAACATAAGAACATAATACAGTGCGGTATTTATATAGGTTACTCCTCACTTTCTTCTTATCAGAGTTGAGCATTTTGTAACAGATTATCGATTACACGATTACAGTCACAATGACTGTACATTAATATCACATAAGAAGTAATAAAAAGTAAATAAAACTTGATAATGGCGATAATATTACTGTACCATTTCTTCCTGTCTTCCTTTTTGTTCACAGAATTTATAGTTTTAAGCTTGTTGATAGTACAGCATAGTTTTTTTACTTGGATATTTAACAATGCTGTATCAACTACTGGTAATTTACAGTCGATGGGATTGGTGATAGCGAGATGGTATTTGACGAGATGAGACCGAGGATTCGCCATAAAATACCTGACATTCGTCTTACGGTTGCGAGAAAGCTCTGGAAACACCCAATCGGGTAATCAGCCCAACAGGGAATCGAACCCACGCCCGAGCGCAACTCCGGATCGGCAGGCAAGCACCTCAGCCGGCTGAGCTACGCCGCGCCGTGGAGCATAGTTAATGTTCCAATAAAATTATGGTAAGACTTGTCATGAAAATTGCACATGACAAAATTCTCATCCCCCGAACAGATTACGTTGTTCCGCCACTGATTCAA
Organism: Periplaneta americana; assembly: GCA_025594305.2. NCBI lineage: Eukaryota > Metazoa > Arthropoda > Insecta > Blattodea > Blattidae > Periplaneta > Periplaneta americana. The sequence continues at coordinate 1,799,034 of JAJSOF020000023.1, read as the reverse complement.
AATAACACTTTTAGCCCAGCAAGGAAAGAAACTATTCTGAAACTGCACCAAAGTATGGTTGTGGTTGTGGCAGTTTCATCATGTGGTCCATGCGTCACGCAGACCAATGTCTCTATTTTACAAAACAACCAGCGGGAGAAATTAAGAAATGTCAGGCATTTTGGTGTCTTTATAACAAAGGCCGTCACTGTTGCAGGGTCGATTATTATTATTATTATTATTATTATTATTATTACTATTATTATCAATAAAATATTATAAACATTATTATTATCAATAAAATATTATAATCATTTTATTATCAATAAAATATTATAATTATTTTATTATTATTATTATTATTATTATTATTATTATTATTATTATTATTATTATTAGCAGTAGAAGTAGTAATAGTAGTAGAAGTAGTAGTAGTAGTAGCAGCAGTAGCAGTAGCAGCAGTAGCAGTAGTAGTAGCAGCAGTAGTAGCAGTAGTAGTGCAGCAGTAGTAGTAGCAGTAGTAGTAGTGAGTAGTAGCAGTGTAGAAGTAGTAGCAGTAGTGGTAGAAGTGGTAGTGGTAGCAGTGGTAGTAGTAGTAGCAGTGGTAGAGTAGTAGTGGTAGTAGTGGGAGTAGTAGTGGTGGCAGCAGCAGTAGTAGTAGTAGTAGTAGTAGTAGCAGTGTAGTAGTAGTAGTAGCAGCAGTAGTAGTAGTAGTAGTGGTAGTAGGCAGCAGTAGAGTAGTAGTAGTAGCAGCAGTGGTAGAGTAGTAGTAGTGGTAGTGGTAGAAGTAGTAGGTGGTAGTGGCAGTGGTAGTGGTAGTAGTGGTAGTAGTAGAAGTAGTAGTAGTAGTAGTATTAGTAGTGGTAGTGGTAGAGTAGTAGTGGTAGCAGCAGTGGTAGAAGTAGTAGTAGTAGTAGTGGTAGTAGTAGCAGTAGTAGAGTAGTAGTAGCAGCAGTGGTAGTAGTAGTAGCAGTAGTGGTAGCAGTAGTGGTGGTAGTAGCAGTAGTAGTAGTAGCAGCAGTGGTAAGTAGTAGTAGTGGTAGTGGCAGTAGTGGTAGTGGTAGTAGTAGGTAGTAGTAGTAGCAGCAGTAGTAGTAGTAGTGAGCAGTGGTAGTAGTAGCAGCAGCAGCAGTAGTAGTGGCAGTGGTAGTAGCAGTAGCAGCAGTAGCAGCAGCAGTAGTGGTGGTAGCAGTGGTGGTAGTAGTAGCAGCAGTAAGTGTAGTAGCAGTGGTAGAGTGGTAGTAGGTAGTGGTGAGTAGTGGTAGTGGCAGTGGTAGCAGTGGTAGCAGTGGTGAGTAGCAGTGGTGGTAGTAGGTAGTGGTAGTGGCAGCAGTAGTAGTAGCAGCAGTAGTAGTAGTAGGTGGTAGTGGCAGTGGCAGTAGTAGTAGTAGTAGTAGTAGTAGTAGTGTAGTAGCAGTGGTAGAGTAGTAGTGGCAGCAGTGGTAGAGTAGTGGTAGTAGTGGTAGAGTGGTAGTAGTAGTGGCAGTGGTAGTGGTGGCAGCAGTGGTAGTAGTGGTAGTAGTAGTAGTGGCAGTGGTAGCAGTAGTAGTAGCAGCAGTGGTAGTAGTAGTAGTAGCAGTAGCAGTAGTAGTAGTAGTAGAGTAGTAGTAGTAGCAGCAGTAGTAGTAGTAGCAGTAGTGGTAGTAGTAGTAGTAGCAGTAGTGTAGTAGTAGTAGCAGTAGTAGTAGTAGTAGTGGTAGCAGTAGTAGTGGTAGTGGTAGTAGTAGTAGCAGCAGTGTAGTAGTAGGCAGTAGTGCAGTGTAGTAGTAGCAGTAGTGGTGGCAGTAGTAGTAGTGAAGTAGCAGTGGTAGCAGGTAGCAGTAGTAGTAGTAGTTTAGGTAGCAGCAGTGGCAGCAGCAGTAGCAGCAGCAGTATTAGTATTAGCAGCAGCAGCAGCAGTAGCAGCAGTAGCAGCAGTAGTAGTAGCAGTAGTAGTAGTGGTAGCAGCAGTAGTAGTAGCAGTAGTAGTAGTAGCAGTGCAGTAGCAGCAGTAGTGTAGTGCAGCAGCAGGTAGTAGTAGTAGCAGCAGCAGTAGTGTAGTAGCAGTAGTAGTAGTAGCAGTAGTAGCAGTAGTAGTAGTAGTAGCAGTAGTAGTAGTAGTAGTAGTAGTAGCAGTAGTAGAAGCAGTAGTAGTAGTAGTAGTATTTTTATTAATTCACAACTCATGACAGCCACACTAAGTGAAACAAGGAGAATCCTAAACACTTGAGTTGCGAGAAATTTTCTTGTAAAATTTTGTCAAATTTCTACCTCGGAACTAGGAGAGAGAGCGGTGCACAAACTTCTAATCACTAAATTATGCCTGGGTTCAAGCCCAAATCTCTCTGTTGTGCATATGAAGGGAAGGCATATGTCACTGTTGATAGTGATTCATCCGTCGGATGAGGACGTTATGCCTGGCAGCCCCCTTGTGCTCTTCGACAGGAGTAGGCAACGTGCCGGAACCGGGTTTCTCCTTCTCCTTTACTCACCTTCATCATCATCATCATCCTCACCCATTCCCTACACTACACTTACACGAACATTTAACATACACTCACCCTAGTACACGACGTAACTCTTGACAGATACACATCATGCATAACGTGACCCGCCGAAGTGGTGTGCAATTTGAAAATGGGTCACAGTCCTGCCATCTATCCGCAGTATGCGGAACCCGAATCACACAAAGTGAAGTGAGTAGACATTAGACACACAAATATTTTACTACAGCCTAGAATAAGTTACATAGCTTCAAAAGCAAATTCCATAATATTCTAGGCTATAGCCGTAAATGGTAGCAGTCTCTTTTTCCATAGAATCAGTTTCGGCAATAGGTTCCTAAGCGACTTAAATCGGAACTTGAATTTCAGGACCTGGAAGTGAGATCGAGTCCCACGCCACACCTCTGCTTACCAATAAGACGGATTCCGGTTCGAGTCTCGGCGTCTTAACTGCCCGTGAGAACTGGAGAATTCTTTCATCGCGAGGAGCAGATTTAAAACCCCAGCAAGGCCTGCTTCAGTGTAGGCATGTTGTTTTACACCGCACTCGGTTTTATTTTTGGATCAAGGTCTTATAATGGAATTTACTGTTTATGTTGGAATGAACTCCTCTGATGGTGTTATAAAAATGTCGATCGGTTTTCTGCAGACAGATTCTATTCGGAACTATGTATCTATTCCATTATACGAGAAAGAAAGGAAACCTGCCTCTTCTAATTACTTATATGACGCTTCTTGGACAGATTTTGTTCACATTCAATGTCTATGACTCAGTTTATTCCTCCACACGAGGTTTTCTCCTGAAGCGTCCATAGGGCTGTCTATAGCTTTACAGAATTAATAAGAGTTTGTTTGTTTTTCAATCTAGTTACGACTCCATGGCAACCACATCTTGTTACATACTACTTATCTTTGTTTCTTGTCGTGTAACGGTACATTTCTCAGATATAACCGTTTCTTTTATTGATATTTCAACCTGGCCTATTGTAAAAGCCTATTGATATTTAATAAAATTATAATATCACATGTGTATCATTTTCTAATAAATTAACTCGCAGATGTTGAATGTGAAAAAAAATCAACGAGAAATCACTGTATGCAGACAAACAACGGGCAGCATATGCAAAACCACTTTTTTGTTATCAATGTGCTGAAAACGGGTAGACACATTTCCGCAAACATCTCTAAACAGATTTTTTGACTCATTAGAATAACTTACTCTACAGTCTATTCATACTTCATATAATGGGACGGTAAAAAAAGAGGGACGTCTAATTTATAAAATATCTAACAAGAAAAACTCTAATGTCCTTTGTACCGGAGAAATTTGCATACGCCTATAATAAAGAGGCTACCGATGCTACTCTAATCTTCCAAATATTTTAGGACTAAAAGATATTTAACTATACGAACTAGCATAACGCTGGCATTACGGGAATACAACAAAAAGAAATTTTATTTTATGCGAAATTAAAAGTGTTCGAGAAAAATGTCTGCAACTGAAAACTTCTTGAAATAAAAGTTTTAGTTATCTACCGAATTAATCTCTAAATTAGCACTACGTTTACGAAATAGTAATATGTGTTACAAGAGCGGTATGTTGAAGTTTTCATGTTCGAGGAAAAGTTTGAAAAAGCGAAACGTAGTTGAGCTTTTTAATTTCCGAGAATTGAAAGAAAACATACCGATCGTGTATCGTACATTATTTTGTGCGAAGGTCGTTTATTACATACCTGAAAGAGGAATTTCTAATTAGTTGCAATGAAATCTCCATCTTGGTTTCTGTTCAATGACGGCAAATTTGTAAAACAAAAATATTAATCTTCAACATTGTTGCTTTAAAATGTTTTCTGTGTTTACTATACTCCAGCAGGCCGTGATATACGTCTGGTTCCCCCCCCCCCCAGTCTATAAATGCGAACTTAAAACAAACGGTAAGGTTATGTAATGATTTTTGCAAATATTTAAAAACATTAATTAACAGTGCAATTTAGGTGAAATTGCAGTGGTAAGTTTCCAATTTATAATTATTACTATATTGAACGTCTCTAAAAATAATATGTTAAAAGCCTAAAGCAGTCAAATCAATATGTCACTTAAGCGGTAAGAAGAGGGAAATTGTTATGTGTGTTAGGTTGGGAATACTGAATGTGGAATTTTACACTTTTCGCGGATTGGTTTTGTGCGGAAACCAAGCAAATACGCACAATCTCGCACAAAAGATAATAATATAAATACCTTACTTTTCGTGGGGACTTTACCTCCCGTGAAGTAAATTTCAAACGTGTGTCAGCGATTTCTTTGTCATCACAAATAGATTACACATAGTTTAAAATCCAGGTAGGATCAACAACAGTTATCTTTGCAAAGAAAATTAATTCATTCATTCACTGCAAACCCAGCATTCTCCAATCTTTCCTATTTTCTGCCTTCCTCTTAGTCTCCGCATACGATCCATATATCTTAATGTCTTCTATCATCTGACATCTTCTTCTGCCCCGAAGTTTTCTCCCATTCACTATTTCTTCCAGTGCATCCTTCAATATGCAGTTTCTTCTCAGCTAGCGATCCAGCCAATTCCTTTTTCTTCTTTATCAGTATCAATAAGGATCGTCAAAATTGCAGGTAACTGATAAGAAACCATAATGCAGTACGGTACAATCACAATCTAGTATATACAGTCACGAAGCTTGAGTTGTGAGGGTGCCAGGAACAATAGACTGTGCCGGTACTATTTCCATTGTCTGTAATGAGGCGATATTAGCAATCCTAGTGGTTAGCAACTATCTATGGATGCATGTTTACTACGCATTGAGCTTCGTGACTGTATATACTAGACTGTGGTACTATCGTTTACTACTCCAGAAATAAATAGGCGTAATAAGTCCATATTTTGAATATCATTTAATTTTGAGTTAAATGTTAAAATAATGAAGTCTTAAAGACTATTACAATATGCGGATAACTCTATTTCTAAAATTGTGCATAAGTAAGTACGTCTACATCTCCTTGGATCGTACTCTACGATCTATAAACAGAAGTCACATGGTAAAAAATTTCATTTACGTATTTCTTTTGAATAACATTTCAAGAAAATAAAATATTAACAGTAATATTAACAGAATTGTTTTCAGAACATATGAGGGGTGATAGCAAGAGGAAGAAGAATAAAGTTCATAATATTGGCTGATGATATGACGTTGTTAGCACAAGAGAAGACGATACTAAGGGATATGCTACTGAAGCTAAATGACAGCTGAGAGCAGTATGGAATGAAGATAAATGCAAACAAGACCAAGACTATAGTTGTCGGAAGAAAAATAAAGAAGGTAAACTTGCGAATTCTAAATGAAGCAGTAGAGCAAGTGGACAGCTTCAAATACTTGGGGTGTACTATAAGCAGTAACATGAGCTCCTGTTAGGAAGTCAAAAGGAGGATAGCAAAGGCAAAGGAAGCTTTTAATAGAAAAAGGAGCATCTTCTGCGGACCTCTGGAGAAAGAACTACTTTGTGTGAAGTGTGGCATTGTATAGGGCAGAAACTTGGACATTAAGACGAAGTGAAGAGAAATGACCAGCATTTGAAATGTGCATATGGAAAAGAAAAATAGAGCGTGTGAAATGGACAGACAGAATAAGAAACGAAGCTGTGTTAAAGAGTGGGTTCAAGAAAGAATGATGTTCAAACTGATCAGAAAGAGGAACTGGCTGGAAGAAACTGCCTACTGAAGGACACACTGGAAGGAATGGTGGACAGGAGAAAAGTTCGTGGGAGATGAAGATGTGAGATGATAGAGGACATTAAAATTATATGGATCATATGTGAAGACTAAGAGGAAGACAGAAAATAAGGAAGATTGAAGAATGCTGGGTTTGCAGTGAAAGACCTGCCCTTGGGCAGAGAACTATGAATGAATCACTCCTTCATTCACAACATGATAAAGATTCTGAATCGTTGCGGGTAGCGTAAAACGCAGCTAAGTAAGAAAGTAACTTGTGAGTTGTTTTCATCTTTTAGGTAAGTCTTCAAATCACGTCATGATCTGCAACACAAGTGAGAGCATCTCAACTTGACGCAGTCCGTTGCTAAAATCGAAGTCGCTGGCGCCTCAGTTACTGGTGCGAACGAGGAGACAGGGCTGTCCACAGATTGCGGCCACTCTCGTGCCATGGATAAATATATAACAAGATGCGAAACTGTGGTCAGCACCATCTGGCGGCGGGGGACTGAAATAAGATGATCAGCGCCCAACGTCGTAGGTGTTGAACATTAGAACTACGTGTTGGGTACATTACCCAGAGTTCTCTATTTATCCGTTCGAGATATTGCTCGAGGAGACGAAATGGCACACAGAAACTTGCTAATAAGTGAACATAAAGTGATACTACGTGTGTATAAGCAGTGTATGTTAAACAGTGATGTTTATGGACGTTGTAAAAATAGTGTTGTTGAATGTATTGTAAAGTAATAGTAATATAATAAATTGAACTATCTAAGTAGTTCTTGCAGACTTTTCCATTGAGCTGTACAATAAATACCCAAAGAATAGAATCCCAATTATCTAATCTTTTGCTTTATTTTTTGTCTCTGTCTGGTTATATTTTAATTGGGTAGTGTAAAATAGATCGTCTCTTTTATCTTCCTGTTGGCTGCGGTAAGAATTTTCAGTAGAAGATGCTGTGAGGAATAAAAATGTAAGGCCGGGTGCACACAGAATCAGACGCGACGCGACACGGCGCGGCGCGACGCTACGTTTTGCTTTACAACGCCTCGCGACAGCTTAAAACTGTCTGCTCGCGACAACTAATTTGCTGGCTGTGTGGGTTTGGAAAACTGGCCTAGGCTAGAAAATGGCGTCAATAAAAGAGGACTGTCTATATGAGAAATTCTATTGCATTTGCTTATTATTTCTTAAGGACGCAAGCTCCTAAAAATCTATACGATTGAAAGAGTCTTAAAATTAAAATGTATTGCAAAAACGTCATTTTTTGTTTATGACTACTTCACGACTCACAATAAAGAAAAATAATATATTAAATCAATAATGAGTGATAGTATAGAGCAGAGAATTAGGTTTACTACAAATTACACTGGTCAACAGTCATTTTGTGCCAGACATAAAACTAACAAATTCTTACTAATTTCGAGTCGCCCTCGGTAGCGCAGTTGGTATAGCGCTGGCCTTCTATGCTCGAGGTTGCGGGTTTGATCCCGGCTGAGGTCGATGGCATTTAAGTGTGTTTAAATGCGACAGGTTCATGTCAGTAGATTTACTGGCATGTAAAAGAACTCCTGTGGGACAAAAATTCCGATACACCGGCGACGCTGATATAACCTCTGCAGTTGCGTGCGTCTTTAAATAAACCATAATTTAATTAACTAATTTCGACCTCCTGAATTCAAAAATAACAAGCAAAATATTCCATCGCTTCGGGTTTTCGAGATCCACAATATAATTCATTTTCTATGCATTTTATTAAAAAAATCACCGTATTTCGTGTGTAACTATTTTGTTTTACAAATGTGAAGACCCATTATGTGAAAACAATATTAATATAAGTAGGGCACCATGTTAGAAGCACTTGTAGAAAGGGAAATTATTTTATTGCCCTTCTACGAGTCTATTGAGAGGGGGTGAAAGAGGTTCACAGTATAAATTCACTTGAGTTTACCTGATTTTAATTGAGATATGCATTTCTTTCACGGTGAGCTTTAATTACATTCCTGTAGTTTATATTTTGCTGTAGATCACCATCTCAAAACCACTTCTAGAAGCGGAAATTGTTTTATTGCCCTTTTCGGTTCTATTTTTAGGGGAAGAAACAGGTTCGCCGTATGAAAACGGTTCAGTTTACCAGGATATTTCTGTGGTGTTAGTATTATGTGTAAGACGTGTATTTCTTTAAAGTGTGCTTTAATGATAATATTCAAAGTACGAATGGTTTATATGTGCGGATTTGAAGGTTGTAGCATTGCTTTTTGGAATGCAATTAGGCTACACAAAATTTTGCTGCTTTCTGTACGAATTGGACAGTCGCACTCGAGATAAGCATTATAAAATAAAACGACAATCACTAGAGCCAAGGAAGAAAAATATTATACATCAACCCGTTATACCTCAAAGCGAAGTAATTTTGCCCCCTTTACACAATAAGTTAGGGTTAATGAAGAATTTTGTTAAAGGGATAAATTATAAAACTGAAGCATTTAAACATATCCAGGAAAAATTTCCTGCTATTAATAATCCGTGGCGCTACACCCCGTGAAGGGCCCAGACCGACCAACCAGCTGCTGGCCTCACGTCCACATGCCAAAGCAGAGGTGGACGATCATCCAACTAGAATGGAGGTATCGTGTGATTAGCACGATGATCCCCCCAGTCATATCTGGCCTTCGCTACCTAGCGTAGCTCCCCAAGTGCATCACGATGCTAGGTGGGCACCGGTCCCATACACTGGCCGAAATTTCATGAGAAAATTTCTTCCTCCATGAGGACTCGGACCAGCGCGCATTCCGTAACATTTCCAGCTATTAATGATTCAGAAATAAAAGAGGGAGTTCTCAATGGACTACAAATTAGAGAAATAATGAAGGACAATCACTTCGAATCTTTGTTGGAAGGAAAAGAGAGAGCCATCTGGACTGCATTCATGGAGGTTGTATTAATAATCCGTGGCGCTACACCCCGTGAAGGGCCCAGACCGACCAACCAGCTGCTGGCCTCACGTCCACATGCCAAAGCAGAGGTGGACGATCATCCAACTAGAATGGAGGTATCGTGTGATTAGCACGATGATCCCCCCAGTCATATCTGGCCTTCGCTACCTAGCGTAGCTCCCCAAGTGCATCACGATGCTAGGTGGGCACCGGTCCCATACACTGGCCGAAATTTCATGAGAAAATTTCTTCCTCCATGAGGACTCGGACCAGCGCGCATTTACTGTTGGCGTATGAAACTAGGGATTGTAAAATGTCCCTGAAAATTCACTTCCTTCACTCACATCTTGACTTGTTTCCCGAGAATTGTGGCGATTTCAGTGATGAGCATGGTGAGCGCTTCTATCAAGAAATTTCAACTATGGAAAAAAGATACCAGGGACAATGGAGTACCAATATGCTAGCAGACTATTGTTGGACTTCAGCTCGTGATGTACCTGATGCCCAGTGTAAAATAAAATGCAGAAAAAGAAAGCTGTAATCTTCTGAACAGTGAATATTTAGCCTTATTGTCATTATATAAAGCAATATTTTGAATAGATATAAATTCGAAAATTTCTCAAAAACCTTAACCAACAACTGTTTTTATTGTCATATTCGTATTCAGGAGGCTCAAATTATATAGAAAATATGTATCACATGTCCAGCGCAAAGAAAAGGTTAAAATTTGTTACGCAGTGTTATTATTATAAATTATTATTCACCTGGTGCTTTCATCTCATTTGCAATTCCTCGCATATTTTCAGAAACCACATTATTCTCGTGATATTGTTTCAAAGATCGTAGGCCTACAGAATACATTTTTCCTGTACTAAAACAACTAATTTATCCGCATCGAGCTCCATTATGAATAATGTGCACTACACAACAATAGTATTTTTTGTAGATAAGGAAAGCGTGCAATCATAGCCACTACTAACGCATGCGCAGTACACTGCAGCTATCAGACAGTCTCCTCGCGACAAACTTCAAGCAGTCATTCGATATTGTCTCTTCGTGTCTCCTTGTGTCCCCTCGCGACCGTCGCGCCGCGTCTGATTCTGTGTGCACCCGGCCTATATGTTTTATTTTAAATTGGGTTAGTTCTGAATATCTAATGAGGGTGGGAGGGAATACTTTCTGCACAGTTTAACATTTTCGTCACCAGGTGCGCTGCTAAATGCATGGAGTAATTACTCTTTTCGCTACTTGGTGCGCTGTTAGATGTAATAACGCCCCTCCCCCCAACAGGTGGCAGCAAGATCAATTTCTACAACAGCGCCTCTAGTATGTGTTACGGGAAACTCAGAAAGTTTCGCATCCTATTATATATTCATCCATGCTCGTGCCTTGTAGCGGTGTTCGCTACTAGTCGCAATGTAACTTCACCTCACGCAACAGTGCGATCACTGAAGATTCAGATTTTTGTCGACGGTGAATGAAATAGTAAAAAAGACGACTAGATGGAGTCAGTAGGATACTTTTACAGTAAAATCCTAAGGCGCGTCCGCTTATTATGCTGTAATACGGTCCCTGACATTTTACATATGCCTAGATAACGCCCTTACAAAATACCCCTCAAGTCCCGCATAATACACTCTTTTTGTGGAAGATTTTCGATGTAATTGTTAAAGTCTGTGTGATGAATCTTGTCTCACTGTGAAAAGAGAGAGAAAGGAGATATGTCTTACCTCGTCTGTGTTGTTATTGCGATAGGAGTAGTGAAGCGATGCCAGTGGCGGAAGGGACTAGTTGATACATTCTGTAGCGCAAAATAAAGTAATACAATATCTCTCTTCGTACTGTATAGTTACGTCACTGAGCTTGTCTTTCAAGAAGCTGAGTTCCGGCAGCCTGTACAATAACAAGGTTTTGAAAGGAATCCTGAAAATTTACAACCCTTCTATAATCTCCACTCTCATTTGAAGGGACTTGGTTTTTTTTGCTACTGAGACAAGATGAACCTTACCAGGTTTAGCAAAGGAACATTTTGATCAGAGAGCTCACTGCTGCCACCAACCTGAAGAGTGTTCGACCATTCAGACTGTGGTTGCACTCAGTGCCGGATTTGGCCGATTTGTAAACTGACACACTGCCGACAATGGTGGAGCAAACAAATGCAATGCGTTAACCTGAGAGAAGGCGCATGAGGTCAAAGCGACCACTCTACTGAAAATATGTTAGTAAGCTCAACTTATTCATTTTTGCTTTAGCAATTTGTCTCGTGATATTATTTGTATATTAAACATTACATTAAAACGCAAAATAGAATGGTAAACTGTTATTTATATAACATGAGGATTGTCCGACAAGACAGAAAGAACGTCCATGTAATTATATGTGCACAGCTGTGAGTGCTGCAAGTACACAAAATGTCAACAATGCTCTTCAGCGTATTCCGAATCTCACCGGACCGGTGGACAACAATGACGACACGCTGCAGCGAAATAGGAACAAAACTGCTGGAAGGATCGATGGCTGTCATGGCGACTGTATAAGTTGTTGTCTGTGCTACGCTAGCAAAATTTTGCGAAATTTCCGTATTGCCATCTCGTTCAAAGAAAAGAGAGCATAAACAATTTATTTCTCGAACCGGTAGTAATAACTGGTCCATTGACATGTTCGCTCATAAGCCATTAACATATTGTTTTTACGTTGTGCTTATTACAAACAATACAGCAGAACACGCCGCCATGACACAACAGTTCATGATGTCATTCGTCTGGTAATTTCCGCCCTATACAAGAACCAATCAGATTCACTGATGGCGGCTGATGGAGACTGCCACCACCTTTGCAAGTTGATGGCACCGGTGCGACACCGGTGGAGCATCAGTGGCTCCATCGGTGAAATTCGGAACATCGTGATGCCATCAGATTGCTCAGAGCTGAGATTCGGAATACGCTCTTTATTAAGGTTATGATGGAGTGGGGAAGTCACGTCATCACAATGTTGCCAGTTTAGTGCAAAGCGCGCCTCATTGGGATACGGGGCAATGCAGTTTCATGTTGTAACATAAGAGAGCACATGCGGTCAAAAACACCGTGTCATAAAATGAAGAAGCAGCTGTTCGAAATAAAGTACAACTTTGATTATTTCAGGTGCACAAATTGTCAACAAGGCACTAATTAAAGAAATGAAAGAGTGAGGAGGTCAGAAGTTTCCTGCCATGAAAGTTGTGCGTCTTTTCCCCGCTACGCACCTCCTCCCAGGTTAAGTGGGAATGGTCACAGCATGGACATGCTGATGAGACTGATTTTGACTCTCTAAAAGGAATGGGAAATTTGCTATCAGACACTGGCATACAGTTCATCCTGGTGAAATGATAACAACAGTGAATTTTGCTCTGTTATGGCTGATGCTGTAAACAGAAACTTAAAATTAGGAGCTTTGACGAGTTAAATATGCAATTTCGAAAAGGGCACATGTTGAATATTTTGACTTATCAGTTTTTTATATACTCTAACTAGCTGAAAGCACCCGGCGTTGCCCGGGTTTTCCTTTCTGCTTCTATTTTTAATTAAACTGGTTATTAAATTTTCGGAAATCTCGGAAACCTAACTATAGACAACCAAAACCAATTTCTTTACTAAGCTTTCCTCGCCCATAAAGATGAATCTTTACTTAACGTCACTTACATGAATTAATGAACTCCTTAGCCAAATGCCTGCCAGGGTTAACTCAGGGTTGTAAATCAGGCACCGAAAAGAAAACATTTCATCATGTGCCTGACATTAATCTTTTGTTTTAAATTTATTTATTTACTTATTTATTTATTTACCTACCTACCTATCTAGCTATCTACTTATCTATTTATCTATTGAATACAACAGACAATCATATAAAACAATTGACTGTAGAAGATTTTGCATTTTAATATTATACATGAATATTTGATCTATTTATTTTTATTTTTTATAATTTTGATTAATTTAACATCCATTTGCACAATTTTAATGTAGCCTATGCTTTTCTCCTGGTTATGAAGGTTAAATGTGCACACTTTGGCACATATCGGTCAAAGTGTGTAGATTTGTATAGAGAACATACACACATACATATATACTTACATACCCACATTCACTTTTATATATTAAGATTACTTCTACACATCGTTTTGTGGGAAAAGGAGCCCAACTTGCATCAGTATACACCACTGTCAGAAATGCTGTCCAATAATAGCTGCGAAAAAGGCACAGCATATCAATCTCATCAAAGCTCAAGTGCCGCGAGTAAATTTGACATAATGCAGCTAAATACAGAGGAGGCGATGAACTTAAAAAAAATGGTCTCACCTCAAATTTGAAGTAAAACCGCTTTCTGTGGGAAGCTATTGAAAACAAGTACCGGTATCAAAGAATCAGAAAGTAACATTTCATTTATCTTCCTTCTATGAATTTATATTTTCCGCAGAAAAACCAGGTGAAGTGATCGCAAAATATGACGTAGATAATTTTCAATCCTTCAAAAGTAAAAGGTTGTTTCGCTCCACTACCTAACAATAGGACAGAGTATCCATCTTACAATGGCAGATCAACCAACTAAAAAGTGGAAAAGTACATACTGATATCTTCAGAATTCAAAGAGTTTCACCAGTAAATATTGCAGTGGCCACCTACGGCAGCTGGTGACATGCCACAAGAGGACTTCTGATTGATTTTTGTATGTTTTCTTCTTGAAATACTCATTGTCATCTAATATTTGTCAATAAACTTTTTTTTTTTTTTTGTATATTATACCTTGTCTTATAGTTTTTACCATTTTTGTTTTTAAATTCTTGCTTATTTATAAAAACATTGTCCATGCATTTCGAAAAGGGTACATCTCCAAAAAAAAAAAAAAAAAAAAAGCATAAGCTAATATCTTAAATATATTTTTTCTTTCACATTATATTGTTGGACCCTAAAATGCTAATTGTAAAGTTCTGTTGGTCTGGGTACAACGGGTTAAAATTAAGTTTTTTTTTTTTTTTTTAATTCCTGAATTCAGAGATGTGCCATTTTCGAAATTGCACATTCAGTTGTTTTCGTATATGGGCTGTGTCCACTTACTGTTAAAGCATGGACTACACAAAATGCTAGTAAGTCTAAAAGGAATTATGAATCATCCCCGAGTGAAACAATTAACTACACTGACTGCAGAAATTGTTGGTCAGGAAATAATCAATAAATTCAACAACATTAAAGATGCTGTAGCTTCTGAAAATAATACAGAGTACATCTATATTCTTCATTGTCTGTGGGAAAAGTTTCAGAAAGTACAAGAGCAACACATACAAGCCATTAGCATCGAAACAACAATCATTCAGGATCCATGCAACAGTGGATAACATACCAGTAATGGAAGTTCAGAGGTATAAACATCTTCAAGGAGAACTGTACAACGCATTCTTGTGGGAAAGCTTCCAGTGTGGCCCACAACTCCTAAAGCAAATGGAAAGCTACTCCGAATTCGGGAGGTCGCAGGTTCAAACCCTGTGGCCGGCCAATCTGACAGGGATTTTTCATGGTTCCCTGAGCCACAAAGGCAAATTAGAAATTTACATACCATGATTTATCACCACCTTAATCACCATTATTATCATTAATAAAAATCAAAATCGTTAAATGAATTGGCATACAAGCCACGACAATAGAAACAGAATCACAATAATAGTCCACGGCCTACTGATATACCAGTATCTAAAGATCTTACACACATGATATGACCTGGATGTTATGCGTGTGTTAGTAAACTTCTATAAGAACAATTCATTTATAACTATAGGTGTTTTATAGATAAGTAAAATGGATTTGAGGGAGGTGGGATATGATGGTAGAGACTGGATTAATCTTGCTCAGGATAGGGACCGATGGCGGGCTTATGTGAGGGCGGCAATTAACCTGCGGGTTCCTTAAAAGCCAGTAAGTAAGTAAAGAAGGAACTGTGTTGCCATGATGAGATAGATGTGATAAAACTGTCATAGAGAGATTCAATGTAATGTTGGTTTTCAAAATAAAATATTGTGACAGCGACGTGAGATTCGAACTCACCACCAGCGTCCCGCGAGAGAGAGCATATCGCGCGGGCTTCATGAAGCATGAGGGACGGCGCGCGGCAGAGAGGGGAAAGGCCCACGCGACGAGGGGAGGCACGCGCAACTGCTGCATGCGGAGTAAGGGGGAATGGACCTTCCCGACTCTTCCAGAAGTGCGTCGAAGTGGAGATATCCAGATAATTCTCTACACACTTGTAGAAATTTCTCGCAACTATGATTTTGCTATAAAAGAAGAAGCGCCAGCGAACTCGAGCAGTTTTCAGTTGATTAGTCAGCCAGTCAGTGAGAAAGCCAGAGCAAGCAAGCCAGTCTTGTGTACCGGAGTTCGACTCGAGTGTGCGTCCGCAACTGTTGTCAGCATCCAAAGGCCTGAGTTCGAGTGCAGTGGACCGCAGTTGGAGGGACCTGAGTTCGAGTGCAGTGGACCGCAGTTGGAGGGACCTGAGTTCGAGTACAGTGAACTGTCTCTGAAGGTCTATGGTTCGAGATACTGTGAACTCGAGTGACTGAGCTAGAAGAACTGTGAACTGAGAACTGATAGTTCTGATTTGTAAATAGTGCTTTGTAAATATTAGTTAAGATTAACAGTTCATTGTTGTTCGTACTAGTCCAAGTAAATTGTCATTGTCATCAGTGGAGTGCTATAACGAATACTGTGTTGAGTGAAAATCCAATTGTTGACGAGAGCGTTTAAGGCGAATTGTAATTGAAGTACTAATACTGGTAATGCATGGCGACGAGGACTGAAGAAAATTATTCAATTGGTGTTTACTTACAGTCTTAATGAAGGCTAGATTGACTGGTACTTTGTTTTTAGTATAGGTGATAGAATCATGAACTGGAAGAAGTTTAGACAAACCTTTGAAATACTGTAGTATATAACCTATTTGATTGAAATCAAATTTTGAAAACAATGTTCATGGAGAACTAATAGTAATAAAATCACTACTGAAAAATGTTTTATGTAAGCCATAAATATATACAAAAAAAAATGTTAATGTTTTTGTATTCAGAATTTGAAACAGGAATAGCAGTAAACGTCAACAACACGACAATAAACAGTATCGGAGAAATAAGAAATCTAACCGAAATAGCAAGGGCAAGAAAGAAACAAGGTAGGTTGCAGTGAATATCCGCCCATGTAGGAATCATGGGAAACGAATGTGCAGATGAAGTAGCTTCGCCACAGTCAGGAAGAAACCGCCAGCCAATAAAATAGAACTACCAAAACAAATCTCCAACATAAAACAAATTTCATAAAAAAACACAACATACCAGTAACTGATGAAACTCAGTTAAAGGACAAAAACTACAGGAACATCAAGGACAGAACGTATATATTCAAAAAGCCAAGGAATACAGAATGGACACAGGCCATGACTGTCTAGCTGACCACCTGTTTAAGATGCATTGCCTTCAATGCATGATATGCAAAGAAGATGGAGAGATTCTTGATAGAAACCACCCAGAAAAATGTAGAGCACTCAGCAGCAAGAGCCTGGCAGACTTGTATTGAGAAGCCAACTAATCCTCAGTGCCAGTCGTCAACAACAATAAGAACATATTAATAGCCTTAATTGGAGGAGATAGTTTGGAAATTTATATAATGATTTTGGTTTAAACAGCAATGATAACTGTGATAAGTTAAAATATGATCTGATTTTAAAAGAGTTTAAGAAATGCCTCATTTCTTTAAAAAAAAAAAAAAAAAAAGTAGAGGTATGAGAAAGAATCTTTATGCAGGCTATATATGTACGCTTTCAATTGTTTATCATAACCGTTGCTATTTTAATTTTCAATTGTTGCTGAGTCTCGCATTATTCAGTTGTTCACGTCATCTTGTCCATCAGTCAAATCATGCAGTTAATTCAATTTCAACAGAAATAAAACAAAATCATATTTTGACAAATGTCTGAAGTGTAAATGAAATAATATGCGAAACAAATATCTAGCATGGGGATTAAATCACTTTACTAGCTGATATTTTGTAAGAAAGGTGCGCTATACTTCAGAATACCACATAAGTACTTACGTACAAAGACTGTACAAATTAAAAATAATAATTAAAAATCATGTTTCTTACTGATGGCACAAGGGCAGATAAATAAGTACATAAGAAAGATATTTTTCCTGGACTAAAAATAAATAATTCAATAAAGCAAGAACTACATATGTACCGGTACTTATGCGGGATTCTGAAGTCGGAAAGTTGTTGAAAATGCCCAAGAATATTCAGAACTACCAACAATTACTAGTTAATATATTCTAATATGGCAGATAAGTGCTATAGAAGACGAAGCAGCTGCATCAGAAGACGAAAAAGGATTTTCTATTTTAAGGGAAGAAACTGAACTAGTCCTTAAGGAAATGAAGAATGGGAAAGCAACAGGAGTTGATGGAATCCCCATTGAATTAGCGAAATGCTTGGGTGAAGACAAGAAGGGAATTCTATCATTATGCAACGAAATATATGAGAAAGGCGACTGGCCTGAAGATTTCACAGAGACAGTGTTGCTTCCAATAAAGAAGAAAAATAATGCAAAGAAATGTTACGGGTTCAGGATTATCAGCCTGATATCGCACTCGGCGAAGATTCTTCTGCAAATATGAATCGATGTTTATATTCTAAGATGGAAGAAGAGCAGTTTGGCTTCAGGAAGGGAAAAGGTACGAGAGATGCAATTGCACTGCTATGAACAATCGACTAAGAATACCTAAATAGGGTTGCCAGGTTGAGCTATCGCCAAACACAGAGATTTACGATGTCTATAAAATTAATTATTATTATCAATGTAATCTTCATCATACGAGGTTTGGTGACGTATATACGTCCGTTGATGTGACATATTAATGAATTTGTTGTTGTTGTTTTCTAATGCCAGGCGTTTGACAATAAAGTCATTTGACCTCTTGCACTCCAATATTTTTCAAAGATATTATCATGGTCAGCCACTGAAGCACAGATTTTGAGGTGTTCCGAATCCATTTCTTGGTTTGGGTTGCACAATGGGCAGTTAGGGGACTGATATATTCCAATTCTATGCAGGTGTTTGGCCAAACAATCATGGCCTGTTGCCAATCTAAATGCAGCTACAGACGATTTGCGTGGTAAATCGGGAATTAACTGTGGATTTTCATGCAGAGAGTTCCATTTTTTCCCTTGGGATTGTGTTATCAAATTTTGTTTGTTGAAGTCTAAGTATGTAGATTTAATAAATCTCTTCACAGAGTAATACGTAGATTTAGTAACAGGTCTGTAAGTAGCAGTGCTGCCCTTCTTTGCTAAAGCATCCGCATTCTCGTTTCCCAGGATTCCACAATGGGATGGTATCCATTGGAATACAATTCTTTTATTGAGTGATATTAATTGAGAGAGCATTTTAGTTATTTCTGCTGTTTGAAATGAAGGTGTGTGTTTAGAGACTATTGATAGAATAGCTGCTTTGGAGTCTGACAATATAACTGCATTCTTAAATTTATTGATGTGGCATAGAAGATTCCTGAGACTTTCACTTATTGCAATGATTTCTCCATCAAAACTTGTTCCATATCCAAGAGATCTATAAAGTGAGAAGAGACAGCACGTAACACCTGCACCGGCACCTGGTTCTCTGGAGATCAAGGATCCGTCAGTGTATAAATGAAGCCAGTTTTGTGGAGGGTACCTAATATTAATTGTCTCTAAAGACAATTGTTTTAGTATTTCAGTGTTTAATTCTATTTTAGTATTTCTTCTGTTAAATTTAGATTATATTCTATATTTAATAGAGTTAAAGGGTTTGGTTTAATTTGTAGGTTTTCTTTTAAATTCGGGATATTGATTTTCTGTTTTAATTCTTGAACAATGGATATGAAACTTTTTTGAGTTTTCAATCTACAGAGAGGACTGTATGAATGATATTAATGAATTTAAATACTATTATAGTTACAATCATGCCATGGTATGAAAGGAAAATTTCACAACCTCGAGCGGGATTCGAACCTGCGACTTCCTGTACTCCGGTCAGGCGCTCTACCACTGAGCTATCGAGTTTGTCTCACGCCAAAGGCTTGGAATTATCCTTTCATACTGGCGACTCTGTTATAGAGTACTGTCCATAGCGTCTGATCTAGTCAGCACTGCTTATGGGTGTGAAGAAACTTTACATAACATGGCATGATTGTGACTATAATAGTATTTAAATTCATTTATTATTATCACTATTATTGGCCGTATTATTATTGTTATTATTTTTATTATTATACCCATTATAATTAATTCTTTTTATATTTAATTTTGTATTGCAAGATAAAGGATCGGTTAAAAAATTCAACAATATCGGATTTGGTTTGATGGACAAATTAATATTTGAAATCGTGAAAAAAAATACGTTTTCAAAAAGTTTCTTAATTTTTAATGCCTGATTTGCAGAATTTTGGAATTTATTTCTCCGTCAAATAAAATTAACCATGGTGAAATTTTTAGGCATGGCACAGAAAAATATGCTCTCTTAAGTGCATAACAATTGATTTTTCAGAGCCTTACACAAAAAACTTTTAAAATTGTTAAAAATTCAGCAATAATGAAATCTTTACTGTATTAAGAACAGACGTAGGCCTATCTTTAAAATTTGTATTTCTTGGAGCTCCTTGCAGATTTTAGAAGTCTCTTGTTTTCCATGGCTATCTCAATGAGTCAAAGTCAGGATAGGAGAAGAAATTTCAGAAGAATGTGAAATAGGGAGAGGAGTACGACAAGGATGCCCTTTATCACATATCCTGTTCAACATCTATTTGGAGTACCAGTATTTAGTTGTTGTTGTTTTCTAATGCCAGGCATTTGACAATAAATTAAACGGCAAGTTGTAGCCGATTTAAGTGAACACCATATTTTAACGTTTTGGTGGCTACTTCATTCACACACAACCCCCAGAATGTCTGGAGGACCACACCTGCTGTTGGTCGATGGGTCCACTGGACCTAGTTGGGAGATCTTGTTGATCACCAGCTTTCCCTCCTTAAGCCACTGGAGGACGATTTTAGTGCCATAGCAGGTCAGCACTAGGAACAGAAAAGTAGAAAGAGGAGGAAGGAAAGGGAAATGAACCCCTAGGCCTCGAATGCTCTAATGCCGTCTGGGTCGAAGAAAGTAAGAGTTCAGTCAGAGGACTGGATAGGAAAGGGTAAAGAGGGAATTAGGTATTGAATAGAAAAAAATTATACCAAATTCAGTCATTAACTCATCAAGCTGACCAGTGCTAATTGATGAGTAGCCCCTCCCTTTAGTTCAGCTTGTAAAATTATGCTTACTAACAGCTGCACCTCGGGAAGGTAGGGATGGGACATTGGGTATTTAGTGAAGAACTGTTTTCAGAACATGGGAGAAGTGATAGTAGGAGGAAGAAGAATCAAGTGTATAATATTTACTGATGATATGGCGTTGTTAGCAGAAGAGGACATGCTACTGGACCTAAATGACAGCTGTGAGCAGTATGGAACGAAGATAAGTGCCAACAAGACGAAGACCATGGTCATAGGAAGAAAAGTGAACAAGGTAAACTTGCGAATTATAAATGAGGCAGTAGAGCAAGTGGACAGCTTCAGATACTTGGGGTGTACTATAAGCAGTGACATGAGCTGCTGCCACGAAGTCAAAAGGAGGAAAGCAATGGCAAAGGAAGCTTTTAATGGAAAAAGGAGCATCTTCTGCGGATCTCTGGAGAAAAAACTAAGGAAGAGACTAGTGAAGTGCTTTGTGTGAAGTATAGCATTGTATGGAGCAGAAACATGGACATTACGATGGAGTGAAGAGAAGTGAATAGAAGCATTTGAAATGTGAATATGGAGAAGGATGGAGCATGTGAAGTGGACAGAGTAAGAAACGAAGCTGTGTTGGAAAGAGTGAATGAAAAAGAATGATGCTGAAACTGATCAGAAAGAGAAACAGGAATTGGTTGGGTCACTGGTTGGAAAGAAACTGCCTACTGAAGGATGCACTGGAAGGAATGGTGAACGGGAGAAGAGTTCATGGCAGAAGAAGATATCAAATGATAGACGACATTAAGATATATGGATCATATATCATATATCATATATACCCAAATGCCACACAACTGCTGGATTAAAACACAGCAGAAATTTTGGACCCAAAATATATAATACATTAATTAGAGCTTACCCTGAGCTAAGTACACTTAACACACATAGATTCAAGAAACAAATCAGATTAATTATTTAATTGTTTAAGCTAATTGAGTTAAAATTGTTACTCTAATATTCATGTACTTCTGTATTTTCTATTTGTATATAGACCCTGTTATTACATGCTGTATGTATTTTACCATTTATTAATATGATTGTGCTCAATGAACTCTCGTAATTTTGTGATATATTTTGTATAACTGATCTGAACTGCGCCCGAGCACGAGCTTCTGCTCTTTCGGGCTGCAATGCCTAATGTAGCTCAAGTGTATAGTATTAATAAATATTATTATTATTATTATTATTATTATTATTATTATTATTATTATTATTATGTGAAGACAAAGAGGAAGGCAGAAAATAGGAAAGACTAGAGAATGCTGGGTTTGCAGTGAAAGACCTGCCCTTGGGCAGAACACAATGAATGAATGAATAATGAATGAGACCAAAATTGATAACTTTCATTAGATCATTATTTTATTCTTTTACGTAATTTTAAGGGTTTCATCCAGGATCCCTAAGGCAATAATGAAGTATCGTCCAAATTGGAAATGGTCACTTGGTCGACCTACGAAAAGATGGCAAGAAAATCGCTTTTTCAGGCCTTAACACTTCTTTTGGGACTGGTACTTGACAGGATGATGATGATGATGATGATGATGATGATGATGATGATGACGACGACGTAATTTTAAGAGAATTTCAATGGAATTTTATAGGTCATTTTTTGGAAATTTTTAGGTCATAAACATCTGGGCCCTATATTATCAAATTAAAAAAGAATGATTTGGTGAATTTGTTACAGGTAACTTTCCTGTGTTAACTGGAACTATTATGATAATTATTTTACCCTAGCTAATGACTAATTTTGGCTTGATATTTGCCATCTAGACTAGAAATCTGGAGGATATAAAGCCGAAACTAGACGTCAACTAGAGTAAAATTTCATAATATGTAGATTCAATTAACACAGGAGAGTTGTTCATATAACAAATTCACCAACTGATTAGTGATAAAAGTGTTAAAAATGTATGTATAGGTTCTTGTGTGATGTGTTTTATTGGAAAAAGCAAACTATATTTTAGATTGATCCCATCGGCCACAATGTAATAGAAAACATTAACGAACAATTGACATAAGTGAATGTAGATTATGAATATAAAAACTGCTGCCAACAAATTTAATTTTCTCTTTCAGTAGTAACAGAGAGTGGTGTCACAAGTGTGTACCGGTAGTCAAGATGTATATATATAAAAAAAAAGGTAAGTGAACAAAGCACTGTGTTATCTGAAGACAATGTCACAGAGGGATTCAACGTGATGTTGGTTTCAAGCATAAAACATCAAGTAATTAAAGTAGCCTACACATAATACAGTGAACACAATAGGAATATTAGCTAGGTACAGTAATAGCAATAAATGTAACAAGTGATTATATGCAAACATGAAGTCACACTTACCTCATTCCATATGCACTCGTGTGCAAACGTGAGAGCATTCTAAAAGAGTGGTGTTGGCAGGTTGCAGAGAATGAGGTTATGTTTAAAAAACAGCTAGCCCAGCAGTCAGTCTGAAACACAACAAGGTACTATTTTTAATGCAAAACATATTTGCCCTGATTTGATTCTTTAGCTAATGTCCTAAACATATTTGAACAGTGAAATGTTGAAAGGACATCAGTAACTACTTTAGCTGTTTTTAGTTTTGTACAAATCTTAAACTTGTTTATATTTTTGGAAATCGTCAAACTCTAACTGCCCAAGCCACTAATTACAACTCACTGGGAATCTAGACTCGAGACCATTCAGCCTTTAGGATGTTATATTAAGGAATTTTACAATGCAGTGATAGAAATTGCTGATGAATCAATAAACAAAATGGAGAGAGATGAAGCTGAAACACTTGCCCTAAAACTCAGAGATTTTAAGTGTTTATGTTTGGTTGTATTTAGTATTACTATTTATTTATTTAACCTGGTAGAGATAAGGCCGTCAGGCCTTCTCTGCCCCTCTACCAGGGGTTGTATGCAGCTATGTTTTAAACAAAATTAATGTTACTAGTAAACTGTTGCAAGGAATAAAAGACGGAACAACTTCGAGAAATGTTCTTCAAAGCCTTAAAATCTCATAAATTATGAATCATTAAAATGTTATAGTATTACCTACCTGATTTGATACCAAAGTTTGAATGTACATGAGTGCTAGATAGAGTTGTAGTGCATTTCTTAATTCAATTTCAGCATGTTATGTTGCCTGTTTAATGAATAGTGAAGTGTCTCAGGTAAATAAAGAAGTGAGTGAGTGAGTGAGTGAGTGAATTAATTAATTAATTAATTAATTTTAAAGTGAACTAAAAGACTAACTGATAAAAAATCTCTTTATAACCATAATGAATTCCATGAATGTAGTAAAATTAACTTGTGCTTTCAATTGAACTTGTACATGAGATTCATAAGTTTATGTTCATTTTTATTTTGCTTCTCTATTTGTATTTATCCTTAACAAATCATATAACTTGTATTAAGATTAATGGAGAATGAAATTATTATTATCATTATCATCATCATCTTTAAACAATCAAGTTCTAGTGGTTCCGAAAAGAATTAAAAGAAACGTTTTGTGCCCCATATTTACGTCTGGTACAAAAGGGGAGTCTGTACTGCCATCCCATCAATGTAAAGCAGAGTAATAAAAGATAAAGACCGTAATTTTAGCCTGTTACATACAATAATACTTGAAGAATAACCCCTAAAAGTTTCAAATGTATATCTTATGTAAGTCCTGAGAAAAGTGCACCTAAATTAGATGAAATTTACATTGCTGGGATAGGCAGTACAGACTCCCCATTGGCGCAAAAAAAAACCAACACAACTATACAACTACAAAGCAATATTAGGAGTGCCTTGTAAGTTATAACGCTAATTCAGGAAGCAATTATAATTGCTTTCGTTTCCAATCATGAACATGTCTCTAGGAAGTGCATATTGTTTCTCAATGGCCAGGGAGCTCTTTTTCCCAGTACAAGGCAGTGTTCCGATAATCGTTAGTCATTTGTGATGGACAACTTTTCCCGATTTTTATCACCTAAAAATTCAAGCCTTAATTATTACAATAGTAGACAATAGACTGTTACGGCTTATTTCATACAGTTCATTAAATAGAGTCAAATCTTACAGCAAATTGTATTTATATATCCTAATTACATTACTCTAATACCTTTATATACACTACCTTGAATTATAACAATTTCCTCAAATCTCCTGTCATTTTTAATAGAACCAGGCACATTGCCAGACTATTCTAAACATTTATTTATCCCGCCTTGATTTGAATCTGGTCGCCAATCGTGCTCTTATCTGCGACTCTGGTGTCAAAGATGTGAACTAGTGTATAGATTAAACTGTAATTGGAACTATACATATACCGGTATTCTTTCTATTATACAACAGCTTTCCTTTTATTTCTTCGTGGCTCCTAAATTACAAATTAATTTTACACATATTTCGTCGTGCCTTTGTTACTCCTACATTTCTGTACTATTATGTTAAAAAATAAAATAAAAGACAGTGTGCACAGAACATATTGTAAGGACATCTGTTGAGGAATCGTTGAAGCTTCATGATGTTTATAAAAATTTAAGTGGTTCGTACATACTATCATACGGTAAATTCTTGGACAAGAGGAGTTCCAATATTCTCTTTTTTAAGGTAAGAAAAAACAAACAAAAGAGACAAAAAAAAAGTTGACTCGACCGTGACAGGACTCGAACCTGCAATCTTCGGATCCGAAGTCCGACGCCTTATCCATTAGGCCACACGGTCTTCTGTAACGTGGGTTTCACAATACTGGTAATATTATACTTGCTCTTCTTTTTCAATTACTATTATACTAGTTGGATTGAAAACAATGATCCTTTGCAT
Source organism: Periplaneta americana (assembly GCA_025594305.2). Taxonomy (NCBI): domain Eukaryota; kingdom Metazoa; phylum Arthropoda; class Insecta; order Blattodea; family Blattidae; genus Periplaneta; species Periplaneta americana. Next base: position 1,773,741 of record JAJSOF020000023.1, on the reverse strand, counting down.
TTGTTGATACTAAAGCAATTATAACGATAAAATAGATGTAATATTATTAATGTTTAGTATGGTACGTACAAATACAATACAAAAATACGCAATTAGTAGGTCAAGAAGGCCAACATCTGCAAAACGACCTTTTCTTTTGCTAAATTGTAAGTAGTAATGTTCTTATATCCTGAAAGTCTATTACAAACCCGTTTCGTTAAACTGCAGAATAATTCATCCTGAATAATTTATATACGCGCCGTGCTAGTAACCAAACAGAGAGAACCGACTGCAATCAAAGAGAACAGCGATGCCAACGTGTCAGTCAGCCATTCTCTATCAGTGTTGCCAACCCTGCTAGCGAAAATCATGCCATATGGCATACGCAATCAAAATTATGCCAGATTAGGTCCATTGCACGAAATTCGTGGCTAACGGAAGAAATTAGTGTGACGTCATGCCCTTAGCACTGCGCGCCGTGTTTCCAAATAACTTTCGTGTTAAGAAAAATGGTTAATTATGTTTTTTGGGATAAACTTCAGTGTTTTGTCACTACAGCGAAAGGGACAATAATTGTTTTAACCAGGCAAGCATAAGGAGAACTCACCCTGCTTGACGCATGAGGCCCTTGTCCTAATGGGATGTAGTGGGCTTATTTATTTATTATTTTTATGGATTCATAAGGTTTCCCTAGGATAAAAGATTGAAGAGAACTTGAATACGGAATATAAGGTAACAGTGCCGTTTTAACGCATGGCGAATGCGGCGAGAGTGAAAGGAAAGTGTGCAGCTGCATAATTATAATTAATATAATACCGTTATCACGTTATATTATTAAACTGTTTAAATTTAACTGCTTGCATAAACAAGAATTCATTATTGAAAATCAAATTGAGTGTGTGTTTATGATTTATCGCTATGAATAGTAACCACAACTCTCAGTTACATTTCCAATATAATATCGTCAACAATACTATTTAATCACTTTCCAGCATGTGCACTATAATTCGATATGAAATCTTTATTATTATTATTATTATTATTATTATTATTATTATTATTATTATTATTATTACTACTACTACTTACTTACTTACAAATGGCTTTTAAGGAACCCGAAGGTTCATTGCCGCCCTCACATAAGCCCGCCATCGGTCCCTATCCAGAGCAAGATTAATCCAGTCTCTATCATCATATCCCACCTCCCTCAAATCCATTTTAATATTATCCTCCCACCTACGTCTCGGCCTCCCCAAAGGTCT